>JAPFBE010000770.1:0-28403 GCA_034336665.1 Luscinia megarhynchos | reverse complement strand
TCTGAACTTAATCTAAGTATTTGTATTTTAAGTCCCTATTCATCTCATCTTCCCCCAGTCTGTTTGGACTGGGGTAGAGTTGATTTTGTTCACAGTATGGGGCTCAAACCACACATTTTTTAGTTTTGACCCTTCTGATTCTCTCCTATTACTCGCAGAAATTCACTGATAGGACTGTACTTGTGTTTTTCAATGTTCAGTGAATTAGTGGCATTCAAATGTTCTTTCAGCTTTATTTTTCAATAAAAATAGACTGACGGACGCTCAGGACAGAACACACAACGCATAAGACTTCAAAGTTATGTGTTACCCTGCAGAGAACTTTAGAGCAATTGATGTTTTGCCTCAGCTAAAAATTGATTCTTGCACATGCTACTCCCAGACACCGTGGCACTTAATGCAACTACAGAGTGGGTCAGGCTGTAAGTGCCCAGAGCAGGACACTGATCCAACCTCCCTGCTGGGGCAGGGGCAGCACAGAGCACATTGCACAGGCTCAAATCCTGTCTAGGGTTGCAATACAGGATGTGCCCAGAAATGTGTATTCTATCAGCATCTGTTGAAGCTGGGTGGGGCAGTGATTCCTTATCTCCGTGGCACATACCATCTGCTAATGGGCCATCTTTAAAACCAGGTGGAGCAATCATCTTTATCTTTTCCACAACCCATCCTCCCTCCAGGAAGATATCATCTGTTAATGGCCATTGAGTCCCACTGCATGACTGATAAAATTACATCATCCCACTGGGAGATGATCCAGCCAGGGGGAGGAGCTAAGCCTTTCCTACCTAGATAAAAACTGATATTTGGAACACCAAAGCAGCCTGCCTTTTCCACTGGATTCCAGAGGAAAACCAGACCTTTCCACATCATCTCTGAACTTTCAGAGGAAAGCTGCACCTTCTACAGGAGCACTGCTCCAGCTGAACTACATCTGCCACTGCAGGAGGATGCAGCCACCATTTAATGGCACTGCTGCCAACACCCTGACTGACTGACGGGTGTCAGCTTGGATTCTGACTCTGTCAGTGTTTTGGGATTGTTCTTTGTAGTACTGTATTTCTATTTTAATTTTCCTAGTAAAGAACTGTTATTCCTAATTCCCATATCTTTGCTTGAAAGCCCCTTAATTTCAAAATTATAACAATAATTAAGGGGGAAAGGGTTTACATTCTCCATTTCAAAGAAAAGCTTCTGCCTTTATTGGCAGACACCTGTCCTTCAAACCAAGTCAGGCACTGCTCCAACTTTCCTGCTGGGGCAGGGGCAGCTCAGAGCACATTGCACAGGATCCCATCCAGAAGGGGTAGAGTATTTCCAGCCAGGGAGACTCCACAGCCTCTGTGTGCAATCTTTCCCAGTGCTCTGTCACTGCACAGAAAAGAAGTTCCTCCTCCTGTTCAGGGAGCAATTAACAGTGCATCAGTTCCTGTCCACTGCCTGCTGTGCTATTGCTCAGCAGCACCAGCCCCAGACAGAGCCTGGATCCATCCTCTGACACTTCCCCTCAGATGCAGACACTGATGAGCACCCTTCTCAGCTAACTCTTCCTGAGACTGAACAGCTCCAAATCTCTCTGTGTGTCACATTGCTCATGATACAATAGAGTACTTGGAGGAAAGATACTCCAGATACTTCCTCAAACCTTTGGGAGCAATATATATAAGCTCTGGCAAGAAAACCTAATGATAATCTTCCAAAGTGGGGGGAAAAAAAAATCAAGGAATACAGAAGAACCTGAAGCTATCCTTTTGGAGCTTACCTGGTAAAAATAGGCAAATCTAAAGTGTGAAATACTGGCTGCTCTGCAGTGCTGCACAAAATTACAGCACATTGTCCTCTAGAGAGGAAAGCAAGGTACTGCACACCTTGCACTGTACTTCTGTATTTCAGCTAATGATAGCACTGTGCAAATAACTTCAGAAGCCCAAATTACAAACTTTTAGGATGGATCTTTTGATTAGGAAGTTCATGAGAAACTGATTTTCCCCAGGCATAATGGGCAAGAACTTCTGCTAGGTATATGAAGATATTTAACAGTGTACATTAGGAATACTGTGCTCATCTCCAGCAGCTGTTGATGCATTCATCATCCAGAGAGTTGTATTTCTGGCTGCTCATAATACTCTGCTGTTCTCAACTTCCCTTTACTAACCAGGAAATTACTGCTCCAAATGAGAATTTTACCTAGAACTTCAAATTAATTATGATGGACTTCCAATAGAAGCCTAACAAAAAATGACCTAAATATCCAAGAAAAAACAGTGGACAGGAAAGCTGCTACTTCCAATACAAAAATCAGAGTGGTCCATTTAACTGAATGGATAAAAGATTCTGTTTTTAAACATAACTCAAAACGGGAGGCCAGGTCTTCACAGAAAACTCAAAATTTTTAAATGTCTTTTTTACATCCAAAACTGTCAATGCAGCAGCAACACAAAATGCAGTTTAACTTTTCTTAATATAGGCTACAGCCTTACTATGCACATCCTGACCTGTAGCCAGCCTCCAGCCCATCAAGCTCCCTGGGCAATGTTTGTGAAGGCTCCAGTGCCAAGCTCTAGAGCCCAGGCCTGGACAGGACACAGCTGGGCCTGCCAGAGCTGAGGTGGGAACAGGATCACAGAACTCAGCTTGGAAAAGACCTTTAATAGCAGCAAGGCCAACAAACAACCCAGCACGACCACTGTGTTCACCATTAAACCATGTCAAGTGCCACAGCCACATTTTTGCTCAACACTTCCAGGGATGGTGACCTCACAAATCCCCAGGCCAGCTTGGATCAGTGCTTTAGAACCCTTTCATTAAGGAACTGTCTTGGGTTGCAATACAAGATGTGCCCAGAAATGTATATTCTATCACCATCTGTTGAAGCCAAGTGAGGGAATGATTTCCTTATCACTGTGGCACATACCATCTGTCTGGGGGTCCAGGGAGTCCCTCTGGACCTTCTTTGGGTGCGAGAACCCCCCTGTCAAACCCCTGTGAGACCCCTGAGCGAAGCCAGGGGGGTCCGGGAGCTGGAATCAGCTCCATGGGAGCAGCTGCCTCCTCTCAGAGAAGAAATGCAGGCTTTGAGAGAAACTAGAGTGTGAATTAGATACTTAACATGTAGAAAAAGTAGTTTTTGGGATTGTTTATATTATCAGTCACAAAGCCAAGATGGAGGATTTGGGGTGTGGTGTCTTTTTTTCTTCTTCTTCTTCTTGTTCTCCATGTTGGTGTGGGATGCTGGGAATCACAGATTGGTTGGGGACAAAACTGGACATAGTAATAAAACTTTGTAGTATTGGAAAATTATTGTAAACATAGAATACGTAGTTTAGAGTATAAAAGATAAGTCCAGCCTTTCGTGGGCAGACTTTTGTCCTGGACACGGTGGTTGCCAAATAGCTGCTCGCGAGCAAGAACATTTTATAGATAACAAACAATAAACAAACCTTGAGCCCGGACGACTGTCTCCTGCAGTTTCTCTTCGGCGGCTTCAAGAATTCCCTGTGCCCCAAACCACCCTCCTATGTCCATCTGAGTGGTCTCGGCCATAAAGAGACCCTCGGACAGTGACATCTGGCGTCCCCTGGGTGGGCACCACCTTGGCCGTGGTGGGCGCCAGCTTCAGCTACTGTGATCTACAAAGGTAGATACAGAAGAGCTCCGATCCAGAAAACTCCATGAAAAGAGGAGAAGCTACCTGAAGAGAGAAAACTGTGGAGAAGAGACCTTGAACAGCTGCCAGAAACCAGCTGCCAGGCTCAGACCGGAGGGGAGGAACTGCGGAATCCCTCTCCCTGTGCATCTGCTGGCCAGAAGCCCAGGACAGCTCCAGCTTGGTCCTGGCACCTCAGTTTTGGTAAGACTGTTGAGATCTCAGATACACATAGGAACACGCACACAACATTATGGGCAGTGCTTTTAGCCATGAACAGGCAAAGATATTATCTACAATGAAATATGTAGCTTCTACGCATCCGATTACTATATTGGAAAATGAGCTCAGAGATTTATTGGTATGGGTGGGACTTAAATACCCTCAGACAGAAACAAGTAAAATATATACACCAGAATTCTGGGAACAGGTAAATAGAGATATATACCAGGCAGCCACAAGAAAGGATCCGAAGGCCAAGGACCTTTTGAGAGCAGCTAGGGTAATGCTGGAAGTTTTATCTTCGGGAACATTGCAAATATCCAGTCCTCTGAAAGTTATAGAGGGATTATCAGGGACTGGGGAAGACATATCTAGTCAACAAGTAATAGTAAAGCACAGCAGCTCATCTTCAGATACTACAGATTCCTCAGATTTACCAAAATATTTAGAGTTACCTACATTAACACCAACATCAGGAAAAGCCAAGGTAGAAGTTTTTCCAAAGAATTTTGATGATCTGGATTTCTATTTCTATAGTCCTTCAAAGGTAGCCTCACCACCGGAGGGAAGACAATTGTATTCTACTCCAGGAATGGTGGGGAGGGCAGGAGGGAATGGAGATGATGAGACAGGTCACACTTTACTATATACTCCTGGGATGGCAGAACAGACAATAGCCCCAATTAGGGGTGCTATGGGCATGGGGAGAGTGACCACCACCCCTGTGGGGTTCGAGATGGCCGAATTGGTGCCTGTGACATCATCTCTGGCTTCGGGAGCTCTCCGCGATCACAAGGGATGTGGGAGGAGATTTAGGAACCCCGGTTAGAATCCTTGTGTGCGGGACAGTTTCGAGATATAGCGCGACCCTGCCGTCAGCCAGAGAGGTGGGTGAGGGAGGATCAACCCCGAGGGAGGGGGCGGAGACAACTTTACCAATCCGCAGTGCCAGTGCAACATCTGGGGCTTCAGAAATGGCGGTTTTTAGAGATGCAGTGCTCACACGCTAGCAGTCACTATGGAAGCGGGCGGCGGCAGCAGCAGCAGCTCCGTCAGTCGCGTCAGGAAAGGCAACGGGGGGCGGCGGGTGCGGTCGGGGCTGCGGCGGTTCCCATTCCCAGGGAAATTAAGAGGAACCTGGGCCAGGGGTCTGGGGGTTGGTCTGACCTGGAAGTGCCCGGCGACGCACGTGTAGTGCGGCCGAAGCGCAGAGAGCATGCTCAGGCAGTGTCGTGACACGCCGACAGCTGCGAACCCAGAAGTGTCAGAAGTACAGCCGGGGGACTCACCAAAGGGCTCAGCTAGGCAGGCAGTGAGACACAGAATTAGTCCAGACAGAGAAGGCTCTGGCTCGGAGGGACAGGGATTGAGTGAGAGTGACAGCGACCCTGAAATCGAGGGGAGTACAGAGAGCAGGAGAGGGTCCGTTCGCGTCGGTCAGGGGCGTGGCCAAGGGTGGAGTGACTGCGCCTCCAGTGGGCGTGCTCGGACACTGGAGCCCAGGCCATCTCCACAGCAACGACAACAACAAGGCGAGACGTCTCAAGATAGAGCAACAGCGCCACCTAGCGACAGAACAACAACATTGCAAGACGATTTCCCAATCAAATACAAAAAACAAACGAACACTGGGAGAAAAATTCCACCACCTCAAGAAATACAGCAAGAAGAAGATACAATATATATTACAGCTTCAGAAGGCATTCCAACATACACGATAAATACGGGAGATAGTCAAAGCCCTATGGTTTTGATCCCAAGAGATCTTGTGAATGCTTTTATACAGCATTTGAAAAGAACAGAATTTTCACAAGCTTCTCAAAAGACTTCTGAAAAGCAAATGCCCATTCCTCAGCCAGCACCCATGGATCAGAGAATGGATGAAGCAGCATCTTGGTCTTCATCACAACAAGTGGTTTCTTATGACAAGCAAAGTCCCATGGAAATGCAATTTGCCGCAGCACAAGCAACTGAAGTAGATTGGTCAAATATTAGAATGGAATTATCCAGAAGCCGAGAATGTCCTGCAATTGGAACAGGTGATATTGCAATGCCAGTCAAATATGACCCACAGGGACAGAATCCGAGGTGGCAAAAGCTGAATCACGGTATAATGAAAGATCTAATCAAAGCAATCAGAGACTGTGGCTTGGGATCTTCATATTTCAAGCAACTTTTAAAAGGTGTTTTTACAGAATATGACTTGACTCCACACGATGTGAGATCACTCATGTCACTGATCCTTACAGACACACAAGTGCTCATCAGGGACAACAGATGGAGGAGAGCTTTACAACAGCTGCGAAACAGATATTGGGGAGGACCACATGCAAACCTCACAATAGCAGAGTTGGCAGGGGATCCTCCGAATGACAATCCAAGACAGCAAGCCACCAGACTCCCAAGAAATGTACTGACAGATATCAAGGTTGCAGCTCTTAGAGCAATCCTGCAAGTGGCCCCAGCAGGCACACAAGATGTTGTTTTTACAGAGATAAAGCAAGGAGTGTCTGAACCTTTTCCAGCATTTGTAGATAGACTTACACAGGCTGTGGACAGACAAGTCATGGAAGAAACAGTCAGACCATTCTTGCTGCAAAGCCTCGCATTTGCAAACGCAAATCCAGAATGCAAGAAGATCATCAGTGCCCTTCCTGGTCAGCCAACACTGACAGAAATGGTTGAAGCATGCAGCAAGATTGGGACTTCACAATACATAGTATCAATAGTCAAAGAACAAATGGCTGAAGCCTTTCAAACACAAAATGAAAACCTTGAGAAAGTTTTTGCAAATTTTAAGAAGAAAAATAAGTTGTCTGAAGGACAATGTTACAATTGTGGAGGAACTGGGCATTTAAAAAAAGACTGTCCTCATCCGAAAAATACTAACAAGCCATTAGAGATTTGCCCAAGATGTCGAAGGGGAACACATCTGGTTAGTGAGTGTTATTCTCAGACAGATATTGAGGGAAAGCCATTGCCGATTCCAAAAAACCCCAAGGGGAGCGCGTCAACACCCCATCGCGCCACAACAGAAGTGATGGTGGTGACACAGGGAACAACACTGACTCAAGCACTACAGTTGTCGGGGAGCGTCAATCTGATGCCCTCAGCAGGGCACTAGGGGATATCCCTTGTGACAGAGAACTACTAACACCAGGAACACAATTTATTTTAGCAGCTTCAAATATAACATGTTTTTTAAATGAAGAATCAGTGTCAATACCCACAGGATTTAAAGCACCTTGTTGGAAGAGACAGGATTTCCTAATTATAGGCAGACATCGATGTAGCATCTTCAGTTTGATAATATTTCCAACTGTTATTTCTGCAGATTGCTTCGAAGAGCTGACAGTCTTAGCAAGGGCTCTTTGACTACCATTGACAATTCCACAAAATACCCAGTTGGCCAAAGCAATTGCTTTGCCATCTCATCCATTGGAACATCAAGTCATGCCAGCAATGGGTGAAGGTCATCCATTCTTTGACGATCATGTACAGGTGCATGCCCTGTGGTTGAGACAAATAACTCAAGAAAAGCAATCATCACTTGTGAACTATCACACAAAGATAGAGAAATATTTATCTCAGGCATGTTGGACACTGGAGCGGATGTCACGCTCATTTCGTACATTTACTGGCCAAGAGATTGGAATTTAATAGTACCTCTGGGCAGGATCACAGGCATCAGAGGAAGTTCAGTATGTCTGCAAAGTGAAGATGCAGTCACCTTTGCGGGACCCGGAGGAAAGATAGCTCTCACTCGTCCATTTATAGTGCAGAAGCCATTTACGGTGTGGGGAAGAGATCTTCTTTCTCAATGGAACATGTCTATACAAGTGGATTTTTAGTGGGGCTTGCTGCGGCACTCACCACTCCAAAAATGACATGGAAGACTGACACACCTCTTTGGGTGGATCAGTGGGCCTTGGAGAAGAAAAAATTGAGTGCTTTGAAAAAATTAGTGAAAGAGCAATTACAAAAAGGACACATTAAACCAACAAATAGTCCCTGAAATTTTCCAGTGTTTGTTATTCGAAAGCAAACTTCTGGATCTTGGAGACTACTTCATGATCTCAGAAAGTTGAATGAAATTCTGGAAGAAATGGGACCTCTTCAGCAAGGACTTCCATCACTCACGATGATTCCCAGAGAATGGCCTCTTGTGATCATCGATCTCAAGGATTGTTTCTTCACAGTACCACTCCATCAAGACGATGCCTATCGGATGGCATTCTCTGTTCCAGGTTTGAATAGAGAAGAGCCGATGAAAAGGTATCATTGGACTGTTTTACCACAGGGTTTGAAGAACTCACCAACAATTTGTCAGTGGTATGTGGCGCAAGCTTTTTCTCCAGCAAGAAACACATATCCTGAAGAAAACATAATCCATTATATGGATGATTTACTTATTGCAGCATCAACAAAAGAAGACCTACAAAAGGTCCGTGCTTGTGTGACTGAAGAAGTGGAAAAAGCAGGACTTGAAATCAGTATCTCAAAGATTCAGGAAATTGCGCCTTGGAAATACCTTGGATGGAAGATCACAGAACAGACGATCAGACCACAAAAACTAGAAATTAGTTCTAGAGTTTGCAATCTACAAGATTTACAACGACTCATCAGAGAAATTGACTGGATGAGACCAATTTTGGGAATCACCAATGAGGAACTTTCGTCCTTGTTTGATCTTCTGAGAGGAGACAGTGATATCAGATCACTCAGAACTCTCACACTGAAAGCACAAGAAGATTTACAGAAATTTGCAAAAATCATACAAGAAAGACAAGCGCACTGATATGTGGACTCTTTATCGTTCCATTTGGCAGTGTTGGGAGAAGAAACACAGCTATATGGTTTGATTTTCCAATGGGATGAACACAAAAAGGACCCTTTGCTGATTATAGAATGGGTTTTCCTACCTTACAGACCTCCAAGAACAATTCTTACAACCCTTGAGATGACAACACAATTAATCATAAAGGCAAGGACGAGGCTGATGACAATGATGGGCAGAGACTTTTCAATAATTTATGTAGCCCTTGAAAATAAGATTATTTTGATTGGGAATTTCAAAAATCACAAGATTTAGCAATTGCATTGTTAGATTATACAGGTAAATGTTTGATTCACTATCCAAGTCACAGATTGTTGAGAGTGAAATTGAGAATCAGAGAGAAACCAAGAGCGAGTGAAGAACCCTTGGAGGGAATCACGGTATTCACCGATGGTTCAGGAAAGACAGGAAAGTCAGCGATCACATGGCAAAATTCAGTTACAGGAGAGTGGGAATCAGATGTGCAAATAGTGCAGGGATCACCGCAGATTGTAGAATTAGCTGCAGTGGTCAGAGTTTTTAAATTATTCCAGCAACCTTTGAATCTAGTCACAGATTTGCAATATGTAGCTAATGTGGTCAAGAGGCTGGAAGGATCACTTTTGAGGGAGACAAATAATGACATTCTATATTCACATTTATCATGCATGAAGAAATTGTTGGAAAGCAGAACAGAAAAATACTTTATTACACATATTAGAGCGCATTCTTCACTTCCAGGATTTTTAGCAGAAGGCAATGCACGGGCAGACAAGTTAACCATGACTGTCTTGCAGACTCTACCAGACATTTTCCAACAAGCAAAGCTCAGTCATGCATTTTTTCATCAGAATGCACAGGCATTGATGAAATCTTTCCAGCTCTCCAAAACACAAACTAAGAAATTTGTACAAACATGCCCTGATTGTCAAATGGTACAGCCACCAATCTCCATGGGAGCAGTTAACCCACGGGGATTGCAGAGCCTTCAATTATGGCAGGCGGATGTCACAAAATACCCGCCTTTTGGCAAACTGAAAAACATTCATGTTTCAGTTGACACCTTTTCAGGTGCGATTTTTGCTTCCTTACATACAGGAGAAACGGCATAACATGCATGTAGACATTTTCTACAAGCATTCGCATCTTTAGGCGTGCCTCAAGAAATTAAAACAGACAATAGTGCTCTAATTTTGATAAGCGCTCCTATCAGTTGCTAGCAACACAGCTAAAGTTCTAAATGAAACCTAGATTGCAGAAAGCTTGCACAAAGAAGCAAATTTCATTACTCCTTGAGACTAGCTGATATTAAATTCCAAGTGCTTCATTAAACCACAGAATCACAGCATAGTTAGCATTGAAAAGGAGCTCTGGTGATCATTCAGTCCAACCCGCCTGCCAAAGCGGGGGCACCTAAAGCAAGTGACACCAGAAACGTGTCCAGGTGGGTTCTGAGTGTCTCCAAAGAGGGAGACTCCACAACCTCCCCAGGTAGCTGGGTCAGTGCTCTGCCACCTCAGTGCAGAATTTCTGCCTCAAGTCATGGTGGAACTTCTTGTGCTTTAGTTTATGGCCACTGCTCCTTGTCTCTTCTCTGGGCACCACTGAAGAGTCTGGCACCATCCTCCTAGCACTCACCTTGGAGATATTTCTATGTCTTGATGAGATTCCCTCTCAGTCTGCTCTTTCCAGACCAAACAGAGCCAGCTCCAGCTCCCAAAGTGTCTCCTCACAAGAGAGAAGCTCCAGAGCCCTGATTATCTTTGTGGCTCCCCACTGGACCCTCTCCAGCAGCTCCTGGTCTCTCTTGTGCTGAGGAGCCCCAAACTGGACATAGCACTACAGGGGTGGCCTCACCAAGGCTGAGCAGAGGAGGGATCCCCTCCCTCCACCTGCTGACCACACTCTGCCCAGGGCAGCCCAGGACACCCTTGGCCCTTCTGGCAAGATGGGCACTGACAGCTCATGGACAGTTCATGCTGCAATAGGAGCCCAGGTCCTTGTGCACAGAGCTGCACTGCAGGAGCTCAGCCTCAGCCTGTGCTGGCACTTAGGGCTGCTCCTGCCCAGGTGCAGGACCCCTGTGTTAAAATGTTGGCTGTAACACCTATAATGGCAGAGAATGGAGGCAGGTGAAAGTGCCAGCACCATCACAGCTGGACAAGTGCAAATAACATTATCTGACAGTAGGTGTTGCAGAAATGTTACAATTCAACATACTGTCACGTCAGGAACAAAACGCTCACCTTCTGAATTTTCTCAGCTGTGTCATTTTTGTTCCGACCATTTTGTTTCATCCTAGATACATATGCAAAACAAACGTTCAAGCAGGCTACAGTGGAATTATCGTTTACATTCCATAAAATTGAGCAGCTCATCTATTCCTTACATCCTAACTTAGTTACAGGGAAAAACACTCACCTAGATAACTGCTCATGGGCAGCTTCACATTCAGCCTTTGTCTGCTGTATTTGTCTCTTTAAAACCCTAGAAAAAATTCAAAAGCTAGTACAGGCTTATCAGAATTGCTTACAGCCACTAACCAGTCATGCCCATCCTTTCCAAATCTGCACACTGAGGCAGGTGTTTCTTATACCCAGCAGCAATAAGTAAGTTACTACAAGTAATCTATTATCAATATGAACTACAAATATATTCAGCAATTCTACAGTACCCAAGCCCCTCACTTTCAAAAGACCAGAGAAGAGAATACTGAAGTACAAGCAGCTGGACCACAGAAGCTCTTTTGTCAAAGTGCTTTGATTACATTTTAAGCATGTCAAAACATAGTAGTCTTATTTTCAGAAAGACTGGGTGCCTGAATCATGCTGCATTGAAAAGGATCTTGGGAGTTCTAATGCATTGTCAGGAATGAGAAAAAAAACTAACAGAATTACATTTTTGAAGGCTATCACTCAAACAGCAAACAGTAATAATATTTCCTAAACAAGGTCACAGGAGACTAAACAATTCACAGCTGTCCCTAACACTGTTCCAGTTATGCAAACTCTGTACATTCCGCTGATACAGAACTCTGTGCTTGCAGAGAAAATTTCAGCTCTTGACATTTCTCAAGCTGGGAGTCCGCCATAAACATGAGCTAAGAACAGCATACTTTTGGTGAGATAATTAAGGTTTAAGTAAATAAAATATGTCTCACAGTCAATAAACAAAACCAAATGTTTCATCCTGAGAATGTTATCTTTTAGGATATGACCCTTCAAAAGAAATCATACTACCGTGCATGTAGAATTCCCTATTTTTATGCCTAAGTAACATCTATCATCTCCTAAATGATTAATTTCTTTCTACTATTATGCTTCACAAAAGATCTACAAGCAGTAGAACTGTTGATGAAAGAAGGTCAAGGGAGGAGTCAACACAATGAGTTCTGTAATGTAAAGCATATACAGACTTTCCAAACCCTTTGAAAACACATACATAAGTCAGCTTTTATGAAAAGACTCACTTTCTTTCCATGCACTACTTACCCTGCTCTTCTTCTGTATTCTTGCAAAACAAAGTCTTTCTGTTGCAGCATTTGTAGCAGTTTATTGTATGCAACTCTGTGTCTGGCTTTTGCCATGTACAGATCCTTAGATCTCCACATGATAGCTTCAGCAAAAGGTATACCAGTGCCTAAACAGCATCAGCATTTGGATTAAATTATTTGCTTTTAACAAATGGGACAACTTCCTCATCTATCTAGATCAAACTGAAATCATCACAAATCAAGATGCTCGTTTTCACCTGGACTGAAATATAGCATGCACTGTGCTGCCTCTTTTGCCTTCTGCTCAGTCCCTTCCTTTCTATATTCTTTAGGTTACAATAACACAAGATGCCTGAAACAGACATATCTGATTCTTCAAAATCCCTCAAGCTCCCATAAAGAAAATAGTGCAACTGTCCGATTCTTTTGGACCAAACCATTGCTTGTGTGGGTAATGGCGCAGAGCACTGCACAGGAGAGCCTTGGAACAAGACCCACAAACCTACAGAGAGCAAAAACAGCTGCATTGCTCTATCAGCAGGAGCTCTGTTCAAATGCACAGAACCCTGGGAAAGGCTCTGACTCAAGCACCCAACTAAGAACTCCTTAAAGCTCCTGTCATACACTCAAGACTTGACAGATTTACAAACATAGCAAATGAAGCATTTCTAACTAAGAACTCCTTAAAGCTCCTGTCACACATTAAAGATTTGACAGATGTACAAACACAACAAATGCAGCATTTCTCTGGTCCCATGCAGCTCACCTACAGAGAGCTTTTTCACCTCCTCAATCATGACGTATCTTGCCAAGCAGTAGATCATGTGAACAAACTTGGCACTGCCAGGACAAATCAGTGCGGAAGGGGTAATTTGGGGAAGATCCAGATTGACTTCCTTTTGCTTCTAGAAAAGTACAAGCATTTTAAACGCAAAACTAATCCAAGAAGTAAAGCATAAACAGCAGGTATCAAAGACTTGCACACCAAAATTCTGCAAATTACCCACGAGCAAGCTTGATGCAAAGCTGAATGACTTTGCCACCACAGCTGACATTTCCTGTAGTCAGCAGAAGAGAATCAAACTTTGTTCAATGTTCTCAACACTGACCTGGCTCAGAAGACGGTTTCAATGCAAAGATTGAAATCAGCGTTGGAGAAATGTTAAAAATTAATGTCCTCTTCATTCCTAACTGCTAATCCCTATCTTTGAAAACACATCCACATTTTCTTTCATATTTTCTACTAAAGTCATGAATTGGTGTACTTTAATATTATTTAAAGATATTGTGTCTTTAGTTTTACTTTATCCACTATTACTAAAATACGGAAGTGTTGAAGAACATAAAGACAAGATTTTTAAAACAATCATTAAAACAAAGGCAGCATAGAAAGCAGCATAATAACCAATGCTACCTGAAGCAATCAGTTTTGCTTTGTCCTTAAAAAGCTGGCCTTACATTTTAGCCCCTTTCCCAATAGACAAGAAAATAATTAAGTTTTTCATGCATGTGAATCAGCTTTCACAATAATAAACACCTTCCCAGGCAACTTAAACAAACATCCCTCAAGCTGAAGGAAGTTACTCTCATCCAGGGCTAACAGACTCTCTAGACTTCCATTTCATCAAATACTTGTACCCAAAAGGAAGCCACAGCAGTTCTAGGACCCAACTTGGTCTCTGTCTTCTAAATTCCCCAATGCCAACATCTTTTCTTCAAGGAAGTCCAAGATAAATTAGATGGAAGAATATACTTCCATATAGTAGGAAAAACTGAATACTTTGATAAGAGAATTCCATAGTTAAAACTCTGATATAAAACAGTTCTCTCAAAGAAATAAGGTCACAGAAACCTGCAGAGCATCAACTTCTACTTTTCATAATACTCACTGCAATTTCTCTTAGCCACATCCAGCAGTGCTTCCTGAATCTAGGACTTGGTAGTTTTTTCCATCCAGATTGCCTTTCATTTCAAAAGAAGGAGGAAGAAGGACAAAACACAAGCCATGTCAAAATACATTCAAATATTCAGATACCTAATTAACCATTGTAAAAACAAGAGTAAGACACCGATTTCTTATTGATGCCAAGCCAGAAAATGAGGGGCATATGCCCCAGACCAAGAGGAGATAAAAGTTTGTGAAATGATAATGTTTTCTTTCCTTAAGTTAATTACAGATTATTTCAGAGAGAGATTTGTCTGCAGCCCTTTCTAACTCGGGACAAGTGAAGAAGAAAAAGAGAGGCCAGAACCCCGACCATTTTCAGATTGCTGCTCTTCCTCCTGCCAGCTCTTCAAACGCATGAGCTGAAACAGCTCTGTTATACAAAGAAAACCATTAAAGAACACAGGGCTCTTGCCACCTTGAAGGTCCTGGCAACAATCCATATGTGGCAAAGGTTCTTTTCTGTTTGGTCAGAAAGAATGGGACAGGTAGATTATTTATCTGCTATTAAAATTTATATCAAAGTTGCCAAGTAGCAGATAGGAACAGAAACAACTCATTAAGGCAAGGTTTCAGACTGATCAAAGATGATTGACTGAGTCGTGATCAAAAGGAAACAAATTCTCTGACTGCTCTTCTTCCAAAGTATTCCCCCAAAAAAACACTTCCTTCCCCTCTAGCAACTGTGCACAACATATTCTTAATCAAGGCCACAGAAGTAATCTCAGAAGCCAAACAATCACTCAAAAACTTGTCTTGCACGGTGCTTATCCAGCTTAGTGAACAAGAAGCGGGTGACGACAGCAAAGCCTGGGCCATTTGGTTTAGCAAACATATCCCTAACACACAAATGAACACAGAAGTAGTTATGGTGACAAATTAACAGAGCATTTTTACTGGCTGCTAAGGACTACAAACAGCATTATGTTACAGAGTCATTAACTGAATGCTTTATTTACTATGGAAAAGAAGTGTGCACCTTTCATCCTATTTAGCACAGAGACAAAAACAGTGTGGCCAGCAGGTCTAAGGTGGTGACTCTGCCCCTCTGCTCTGTTCTTGTGAGACCCTTCCCTGAAGTGCTGCATTCAGTTCTGGTGCCCCCAACATGATGTGATAACTGATAAAAGATTCATGTTCATCATAAAAGGATTGGGGTTTGAACAAACCGGAATACTTAAGACTGAAATGAAACATGACACTAAAGAAAGGAAAATATATGACCAAATCATTCTGTTTTAAATCCTCGTCATGAATATTAGGTTTTCTAAATAAGTTGTATCTGCTGGCAGCTTGCAAAACAAGGCTTTCACACAGCCCAACAGATTCTGCAAAATCAGATTTCCTGCCTTTGTGTGATCAATTGCAGCCTATCCCTAAGACCAGACTTCCTGACTTCTCCCATTTCTTATCTACCAAGACCAGATGGTTAGCTATGGGACTTGGTAAATTGCCTAGAGACTCACATCGTCCAGTGATCCCATGGACCACCACTGCTTACCTGGCAGAATTAGGACAGCAAAAAAAAACTATTATTGATGACTACAAGGAAACCATGCTATAAAAAGGAGCTGCAAACCAAGTTCAGTGGAAGCGTGGAGTGGGCGGTGACCCCTCACGTTTTCCCCAGCATGCTACTTGCTCTGTCTATATAAAATAAAGCAATCTAAATTTTGCTGAATATCGAGACTTTTGTTTCTCATTTATAACAATTACAAAGGTATGGTATGGAGCTGTTGGAGCATGTCCAGAGAAGGCGGCACCAAGTTGAAAAGCAGACTGGAGGACCTTACCTATAAAGACGGTACATAGACCTTAGAGCAATCTTACAGTATCTGAAGGGGGGCTACAGGGAAGTTGGAGATGGATCTTCACCACGAATTGGAGTGACAGAACAAGGAGTAATGAGTACAAATTGAAAGAGGGAACACTTAGGTTTGATATTTGGGGAAAAATTTTTACAGTGCCAGCAGTGAGACACTGAAACAGGCTGCCCAGGGAGGTTGCAGATACCCTGACCGTGGCAGTGTTTAAAGCCACGCTGGGTAAGGCCTTGAGCAATCTGGTTTAGTGGGAGATGTCCCGGCCCACAGCGGGGATGGAATTCTGTGTGCTGTTTCAAGGTCCGTTCCAGCTCACTAACAATCTACGATGCTACATGTTATAAATGGGTATTGGATGTGTTCGATTTTGTCCAATTAATCAAACAATAAAGTTAAATTTAGCAGTAATTTATTAATAATAGCAATTGTATGTAAATGAATATAATTAAAATATATGAGTTATATAAATTTGAGTAAATACAAAATTTAGCAGCAATTTAAGTATAATAGAGGTCAAATGGTCGATTGAATAAAGCATAAGCAAAACCGACTGGGGGATACCCCGACCGGGGGTACGGGCAGGGCCATTACTCTCACGCTGTACCAAATCAGTCAAGCTAAAATCTCACTTATATACTGTTTACTAATGCATATTAATTCAGAATTTTCTAGAAAGCTCCTCCTTGTTTCTATTCCTAAAATCTCCATCACTATGCTGTGTTGCGCATGCTTCTCCAGTGGTCGGGGATCTCTCTCCTTTTGGGGGTCTCATTTCTGAGGAAGGCTCTGGGTCTTCCTCAGTGTTTGCTGTTTCACCTCGCAGGTAATGCAGGCGCACTGAGCTTAGAGATATAATAAATATATATTCCCACAAGAGGCCTTAGTCCAGTCACCAACTCTTTGGAATCATCCCAATTTGGCCCCAGTTCAAGGTCAAAAACCTATTTCTAGACACTTGTTCTTAGATTTATATCCTTCTTATCCTGCCTCCCACCTAACATCTGGAGGATGATTTCATCTGCTTTGTTTAACCACTTCCTTTTCTCTTTTTGATTTATAGCAATTAAATACAATTTTTGATTAATTATAATGCAACAATTTAGCCAATATTTTTACAATTTAATTAGCACGAATCACATATATAACATACAGAACAATTCTGGAAAGAGCGTTATCTTTCAAGGCACATTTTCAAAATGGGCGCTAGGGAAGCCCCGAACCTCCCCTTCCCCACAGGACTGTGTGGGTGAGCAGCAGTTCTCACCATCCCGGGGTTTCATTTCTTCAGACACTCTGAGGCAACGTGGACTGCAGCGGCACCGCAGGCATTGCCCAGCCGCTCCATGTCCCCAGAGCACCGAGCCCCTTGGCAGTACCGCAGGCATTGCCCGGCCGCTCCGTGTCCCCAGGGCACCAAGCTGAAGGTATCTTTTATCAATTATCACATGAGCAAATGCAGACTTGCCAGCCCTTAGCAAAAAACTGATTGAGATTCATTAAAATGCTTTTTAAAAATCACTGTCGCCAGAACTCTCCTTACATTCAATTCCCTTCTCCCAAATTTTTTTTGTCCAAAGTCTTTATCTCTTTACTCTCTATTTCTCCTTTCTTTTTACAGTCGCTTTCCCTTTCTTATTGAAATACTATCCTTATAACCAAACCAATTAAATATTGAAGCATTTACTCCCTTTAAGTCTCAGGCACCACAACTGATAGCATTGTGATGGCCAAAATATTTACACGCAGAAGGTGTGTGGAAAGAAAGCAAATCTTTTTGTGCATAAAGCACTCTTGCCAAAGGAAAGCTCTGAGCGTCTAAGCTCTGTGGGTGCAGACCATAACAAAAGAACCTGAGAAAATCTGAGATGAGACAAAGTCTCTCACCCCTCCCAGCAGCCAAGGGGTAGATGCAGCACTGCTTTTCCCATAGACTGAAAGGGGAAATGTTGGGGCAAATCCTCACCAACTCCTTTTGTTGGCAGCCCTTTATGCAAAGCACTGGGGTTTTCTCATGGCTTCTACCAGCAGGAGAACAAATCATCAACAAAGATCAGATTTAGTTGGATACACTGGTTAGGCTGGACCTGGCTTGTAGAACGAGAGCCTGACACCCAGACTAACCAATTAATGTAGCGTGCGTTCCTTACACTGAAAAACCCAGATTTTTGATGCAGCTAAGTGAAACAGTACTGATTTAAAAACAAATATCCCCATCATCCCTAAATTAGGCAGGTTCATCTCTAGAAAGGAGAAGTCTAAATTAACAGTGGCAAAGGTACATTGTATCAAAAAGATGTTTTTATGCTTCTCTGTTCAGCTCTTTGCCCTGTAGTGGAAGGGCCATTTGTGCGTGAAAAGCCCTGCTGATCCTCTTCATCCAAATCCAAAATGTCTGGGACGTCATCTGACCCTGAAGACAGGTCTGTAATAGCAAAATCTGGAACCTGTGCAGGAATGAAACTTCAGTCAATTTAAAAGTCAAACTAAACAAATTTGTGCAGTGCTCCTTCACTGAAGACAAGACACAAAGATGCTCAGCACCTCTAGCACATCTGGATTACAGAGTGAAATGTGCTGAGACTCAGAGGAAACACAAACCATGAAGACAGATCAAATACTGCACAAGATGGAAATCAGTTGCTTAGAAGGCAGGATTTTATAGTAGAGATGGAAAAGAGCTGAATGTAGTGGGCTGAATCTAGTGATACTGGTGACTGGAAAACTAAGAAATGAGAAATAAGAAATTTTGCCTTTCTCCTTTTCTCAGAAGCAATGGACTATACAAAGTCATCTGCCGTGAGAATATGGATACAGATTTCTGTGTTGCTCTGCCCGCCTGCTACATCAGGCCTTTTCTGATGGAAAAAACACCTGGAACTGCAATCTCACTTTGGCCTCTGTTCTAACTGCATGTAGAGTAGTCTGTACTCTTGAGCAGCACAGGGCTTCAGGAATTGCCAGAGATGCATCAGTGGATGGATGGATGGATGGATGGATGGATGGATGGATGGATGGATGGATGGATGGATGGATGGATGGATGGATGTTACAGACTTCTAAAAATGTTGGCTAAGACACTTAGGAGCTCAAGTCCCAACCCTGAAGTCCCCTTAGTAGGACTTAGATTACTTAGGCACATCTGAAAAATGGGATAAAATTAAGTAATTTACTTGTCAATTCTTTTTTTGCCCCAAATGAAAAATGCATCTGTAATATGATTTATGATAAGTTTTAATGTTGGTGATGTGACATACTTGGAGCCAGACAAGAGCATCAGCAAATCACTACTGCTGTGTTTTGGCAGGACTTTGGTTCTGCACCTTCAAAGCAACAGCAGCTTGTAGGCATTCTTGTCACTGAAGCTCAGCACTGACTGAAGTGGCATTTTTAATGCACTCCCTAACTGCAAAACACCTTCTGACACACTTTAATGACAGACAGGGAGCAGTAAAATCTGTGCTTTGCCAGCTATGAGGACAGTCAGAAGGGCAGAGCATATCAAATAAAGGGACTGCTGCTTTAGCTGCCAGGTTGTGCAGAACAGAGCAGCACTGCAAGTTAATTTACTGGCCTCACATTCCAGTCATTGTACCGTAGTCATTGCACACCAGTGGTCTTTGAAATACTAATTATTTATTAAAACTGATCTTCAGATGAGCTTAAGCAGCATGTGACTGACCAGACACTACTGTGAATACCATGAACTGTGTGGACCACTTTGAAAACTTAAGCTTGATGAAAATAAGATCGGCAACTTCTGCTTCCCAAAAGATCAAAAGGCACTGGAAATGCAGAAAACAAAAGAATTATATTTCAAAAAAAGATAATTATCAAATTCAAAAGAATTATCTTTCATCTTTCTGCTGATGGCAGTTTCCCTAAAACTCTCCTTACTGCACTGTCCAAGTTTAAGACAGCATCGGAGCGATTTCCGGATAAGCAAATAAACCCAAAGACCACAACGGTATCAACACTTCAAAGAAACCCAATGACCACACATACAGGCAGACTCCCACAACCAAAGACATCATGGATTCTACCGACAAACCGATACCAACAATTGAAAACAAAATATTATTATTAGAATAAAGTTTTTTCCACTTTTTTCCTTTGTTCCCCTGCGAGACCACCAAATGATTTGTCCAAGTTTAGGACAAATTTGGGGAAAAAACCTCCCAAAGAACTCAGAAAGAATTCTCCTCAGGGGAAAAGTGGAAAAAAACTTACTTATTAACACAACACAAGAGAAAACACTTCCCAGTCAGACCCAGATAACAAAAAACAAATTTCACCGAGAGAGAGCGAGCTTGGAGATCTTCGCTGGGAAGGGCAGAGAGAGCTTCTTGGCAAGCTTCCAGTGGCAGTCTGAGGTTCAGATCCGTTTTCCTCTGGAGCCGGTTCCGGTCTTCTAGATGAGGGGAAGAAGAGAGAGAGAGAGAGAGAGAGAGAGAGCCAGCCGGGGTAGTCAGCCAGGGGCCAAGCAAAGCAAGCTGGGGGGGGGGCAAGCAGCAGCCTAGCTAGCCGGGGGCAAGCAGCAGCCTAGCTAGCCAGGGGGCATCGCGAAGCAAGCCGGGGGCAAGCAGCAGCAGCCAAGCCGGGGTGAGCCAGCAGCGAGCCCGGGCAGCTCGGGGGAGGGGCATACGCCCTGCCGACAGCTCCATGCAGATGGGGAGGGGAGGGGAGGGGAAGGGGGGGGAGGGGAGGGGGAGGGGAGGGGAGGGCGGCCAGGGAGAGGAGCTAGTCATAACATCAACCCAGGACATTCCACCCCTTATCCCATATCGTGATCATTGACGCAGCGATTGGGATATACACTCACTAAACACAATGTAAAAACCTCCTCTGACTTGCTCAAACCTTCAACACTTCCACGTTTCCTTCTTCCCACTTGCTCAGGCCTTCGCCACTTACACATTCCCTTCTGTCTCATATTCATAAAATCTAGCATACAGGCAATGGTGGTAACACTCAACAATAATATTTGTGTATAATTCACCCTACAATCAGATCTCCCTGAGGTACACAGCGGGTTGTTCCATCTTTCTGCATTATCCACCAAGTATATCCTGGTCCTTGAGCAAAGGCAATCCCACGAATGGGTTTGCCTGTACTCAAGGCAGGATTAACCCATACTGTCTTTCCTAGCAAACCTCTGACATGGGCCACTGGGACTTTGTCTCCGTCTACTACATTAAGGCACTCAGACTGGGCGGGACCTGCTCGGTTGGTGGAACCTCGAGTGTTGACTAACCAAGTGGCCTTTGCCAAATGCTGCTCCCAGTTCTTGAGAGATCCCCCACCCAATGCCTTTAAGGTAGTCTTCAACAATCCATTGTACCTCTCCACTTTACCTGCAGCTGGTGCATGGTAAGGGATGTGGTACACCCACTCAATACCGTGTTCCCTAGCCCAGGTGTTGACAAGGTTATTCTTAAAATGAGTCCCATTGTCTGACTCAATCCTCTCAGAGGTATCATGCCTCCAAAGGACCTGCTTTTCCAGGCCCAGGATGGTGTTTTGAGCAGTAGCATGGGACACAGGGTAGGTCTCCAACCAGCCGGTGGTGGCTTCCACCATGGTCAGCACATAACGTTTGCCCTGGTGGGTCTGAGGCAGTGTGATATAGTCAATCTGCCAAGCCTCCCCGTACTTTTACTTGGATCAACGTCCACCATACCAGAGGGGCTTCACCCGCTTGGCCTGCTTGATGGCAGCACACGTCTCACAGTCATGGATAACCTGTGTGATACTGTCCATGGTAAGATCCACCCCTTGGTCTCATGCCCACTTATAGGTGGCATCTCTACCCTTGTGGCCTGAGGCATCATGGGCCCATCGTGCTAGGAACAACTCTCCCTTGTGCTCCCAGTCAAGATCTATCTTAGACACCTCTATCTTTGCAGCCTGATCTACCTGCTGATTGTTTTGCTGCTCTTCATTGGCTCTACTTCTGGGGACATGGGCATCTACATGGTGAACTTTCACAGGTAGTTTCTCTAACCGAGTAGCGATGTTTTTCCATTCTTCAGCAGCCCAAATTGGTTTTCCTCTGCGCTGCCAGTTCGCCTCTTTCCATTTCTTCAACCATCCCCACAGAGCATTGGCCACCATCCAGGAATCAGTGTACATATAGAGTTTCGGCCATTTCTCTCTTTCTGCAACGTCTAGGGCCAGTTGAATAGCTTTAAGTTCAGCAAGCTGACTTGATCCGCCCTCTCCTTCAGTGGCCTCTGTGACCCGTTGTGTCGGGCTCCATACAGCTGCTTTCCACCTCCGGTTCATCCCTACGATGCGACAAGAACTGTTGGTGAATAGAGCGTAACGTGCTTCCTCTGCTGGTAGCTGGTTGTATGGTGGAGCTTCTTCAGCCCGGGTCACTGGTTCTTCTTCCTCATCTGTGACACTGAATCTTTCACCTTCTGGCCAGTTTGTAATTATTTATAAAATCCCGGGGCGATTGAGTTTTCCAATCCGGGCGTGCTGAGTAATAAGGGCAATGCTCCATGTGGCACTGGTGGCATGGTGGGTGGAGGGAACCTTTCTGCTGAACATCCACCCCAGCACTGGCAGTCGGGGTGCCAAGAGGAGTTGTGCTTCTGTACCAATCACTTCTGAAGCAGCTTGAACTCCCTCATAGGCAGTCAAGATTTCCTTCTCTGTTGGGGTGTAGTTGCCTTCCGATCCTCTGTAACTTCTGCTCCAAAATCCCAGGGGTCGGCCTTGAGTCTCACCAGGCACCTTCTGCCACAGACTCCAAGACAAACCGTGGTTCCCAGCTGCAGAGTAGAGCACATTCTTCACATCTGGCCCCGTCCTAACTGGGCCAAGAGCTACTGCATGGGCGATTTCTTGTTTAATCTGGGCGAAGGCTTGCTGTTGTTCAGAGCCCCAATGGAAATCATTCTTCTTCCGAGTGACCTGGTAAAGAGGACTCACAATCTGACTGTACTCAGGGATGTGCATTCTCCAAAATCCTATAGCACCCAAGAAAGCTTGTGTCTCTTTCTTGTTAGTGGGTGGAGACATAGCTGTGATTTTGTTAATAACATCAGTGGGAATCTGACGTCTTCCATCTTGCCACTTCACTCCTAGGAACTGGATCTCACGAGCAGGTCCCTTAACTTTACTCTTCTTGATGGTAAAACCGGCTTCCAGGAGGATTTGGATAATTTCCTCTCCTTTCTCAAACACTTCTTCTGCTGTGTTTCCCCACACAATGATGTCATCGATGTACTGCAAATGTTCTGGAGCCTCACCCTTTTCCAGTGCAGCCTGGATCAGCCCATGGCAGATGGTGGGACTGTGTTTCCACCCCGGGGGAGTCGGTTCCAGGTGTACTGCACGTCCCTCCAGGTGAAAGCAAACTGAGGCCTACACTCTGCAGCCAAAGGAATGGAGAAAAATGCATTGGCAATGTCAATGGTGGCATACCACCTTGCTGCCTTGGACTTCAGCTCGTACTGGAGTTCCAGCATGTCTGGCACAGCAGCGCTCAGCGGTGGGGTGACTTCATTCAATGCACGATAGTCCACAGTCAGTCTCCATTCTCCATCAGGCTTGCGCACAGGCCAGATGGGGCTGTTGAAGGGTGAGTGAGTTTTGCTGACCACCCCTTGGCTCTCCAGCTCCCGAGTCATCTTATGGATGGGAATCACAGCATCTCGAGTTGTCCTATGTTGCCGGCGATGTACTACTGAAGTGGCAATCGGTACCTTCTGCTCCTCTACCCTCAGGAGTTCCACGGCAATTGGATTCTCACATAATCCAGGCAGGGTGTTCAATTGCTGGATTCTCTCTGCCATCACAGCTGCTATCCCAAATGCCCACTTGAATCCCTTTGGGTCCTTAAAATACCCGCTTCGAAGAAAATCTATTTCTAAAATACATGGGGCCTCTGGGCCAGTCACAATTGGTATCTTTTCCACTCTTTTCCAGTCAAACTCACTTCTGCTTCCATCAAAGTAAAATCCTGGGATCCACCTGTGACACCAGCAATAGAGACAGATTCTGCCCCCATGCATCCTGATGGGAATATGGCACATTGTGCACCGGTGTCAACCAAGGCTTTATACTTCTGTGGTTTCGATGTACCAGGCCACCAAATCCACACAGTCCAAAAAACACGGTTCTCCCTCGCCTCACCCTGGCTAGAGGCAGGGCCCCTCTAAGCCTGATTATTCTTCTTTTCTGGGGCATAGGTCTTAGAAGTTCCCTCAAGAGGGTCAGACATGTCATTATCATTATCATGTTTGGCATTTTGGCTACGGGAAACAGGAGCGGCTCTCCTTTTGGCGGAACTTCCTCTTTCAATTTTGCCTTCCTTCAGATCACGCACCCGTTGTGCCAGAGCAGCCGTAGGCTTCCCATCCCATCTCCTCATGTTCTCTCCAGAATCCTGGAAGAAGAACCACAACTCGGCTCGAGGAGTATACCTCCTCTCCCCATCGGGGAAATGTCTGCTTTGGATACCAGGACGTCTAATTTGCACAGCTGAAATTTGGAGGAGGTCCTCCTTAATCTCCTCCCTGATCCTCTTATGGTTTTCCTCTATCTTGTCCTCTAAGTTCTGCAAGCGTGCTTCCACGGCTGCGATTCTGGCATGGGTTGGGCCATGCACAGCATCCGCATAGGCTCGAAGCTTCTTAGCCATATCAAGAACTGTCTCATGTACCTCTTCCCGCTTCATTATTGCTAAGACAGAGGCGTATTCAGATGGCCCGAGTCGCACAAGTTTTCTCCACATCACCAGTGTGCATGGGACCAGGTCCGGATTCCTAGTTGCTATATCCTCGGAAAAAATGATCTCCGCCACTGCCATTTCCCTTAGTCATTGGATCCCTTGCTCCATGGTTTTCCATCGGATTTATTGCATATATAGGTCATCGGCACACAGATATCTTTGTGCCACACTGTCTAGGACCCATGCCCAGAGGCTTTGAGGGTTAGTCTCCCTCATAATTCCCTGATCGATGACAGGATCATGTGACAGGGATCCCAGGTGTCTCGCTTCAGTGCCATCCAGGATGGTAGCCTCGCCTGCCGCATCCCAAAACCGGACCAGCCAACTAATTATGGACTCATCGGGTTGTCTCATATAATCCTTCCTCAGACCACGAAGATCCTTTAGGGAAAGGGACTCATTATTAGTCTCTGATCTCACACTAGTTGTTTTAACTCTTGATTTTATATCAGGAGGCGTTGAGGGTCCTTCTCCTGCATCCTCATCATCATCATCCACCGGCCGATCGGTCTTCTTTGTGCACTTCCCACTCCTTGTACTAGTAGCAACAGCCATTGGTTGGGGCTTATTATCCAGTTTAGCTGCTGGGTTTAAGCCTAGGGGATTGGTAGCAACCTGAGTGACTGGGGTGGTAGATAATCTATCTCCCTGTTCCCTTTCCTCTGTGTTTCGCTCTATACTGCCTAGCAGGGTACGATATGCATGTGCCAGGGCCCAGCTCACTGTAATAATCCTTTTCTCTTTAGGGCCATCCTGATATTTCTTCTTTAAGTACCTTGCAACCTTGATTGGATCCTGAATCTATTCAGGTGGGAATTCCCAGATTATGGGGTCAGAGAGTTCCTTTAAAATCTGGCCCATTTCCTCCCATTTCCCATTCCATTCAAGGTTCTTCCTGCTTAACTTGACTCCTAAATCAGGAGTCTTCCCAGCTCCTTTAGAAATCTCAGCCTTTATTCTGTATAAACTGCAGACAGTGTAGCCAAAACTTACTAAATTTACTGCCAGAAGGATGGTCTCCTTGATATTCAGGGAGATCTGAATGTTTTCTAATAGAGATGCAACAAATTCAGGGGAGAGGAAAGGAAATAGAGGCAGGAAATCCTCTTTGCCTGCCTCTCCTCTAATAAATAGCACAAACCATGATGTATACATTCCTGAGGCCAATTCCAACATTCTTATGACCCTCCTGCATATCATTATCACCATGCCTAGCCCAATGAGTATTTTTGTTAATATCCCTTTAGTACAAAAACAGCGTATCAAAGACAGCATCGGAGCGATTTCCGGATAAGCAAATAAACCCAAAGACCACAACGGTATCAACACTTCAAAGAAACCCAATGACCACACATACAGGCAGACTCCCACAACCAAAGACATCATGGATTCTACCGACAAACCGATACCAACAATTGAAAACAAAATATTATTATTAGAATAAAGTTTTTTCCACTTTTTTCCTTTGTTCCCCGTACGGGCCACCAAATGATTTGTCCAAGTTTAGGAAAAATTTGGGGAAAAACCTCCCAAAGAACTCAGAAAGAATTCTCCTCAGGGGAAAAGTGGAAAAAACTTACTTATTAACACAACACAAGAGAAAACACTTCCCAGTCAGACCCAGATAACAAAAAAACAAATTTCACCGAGAGAGAGAGAGAGAGAGAGACGAGCTTGGAGATCTTCGCTGGGAAGGGCAGAGAGCTTCTTGGCAAGCTTCCAGTGGCAGTCTGAGGTTCAGATCCGTTTTCCTCTGGAGCCCGGTTCCGGTCTTCTAGATGAGGGGAAGAAGAGAGAGAGAGAGTGAGAGAGAGAGAGCCAGCCGGGGTAGTCAGCCAGGGGCCAAGCAAAACAAGCTGGGGGGCAAGCAGCAGCCCTAGCTAGCCGGGGGCAAGCAGCAGCCTAGCTAGCCAGGGGGCATGCGAAGCAAGCCGGGGGGCAAGCAGCAGCAACCAAGCCGGGGTGAGCCAGCAGCGAGCCGGGCAGCTCGGGGGGAGGGGCATGCGCACGCCGACAGCTCCATGCAGACGGGGAGGGGGAGGGGAGGGGGAGGGGAGTGGGGGAGGGCGGCCAGGGAGAGGAGCTAGTCATAACATCAACCCAGGACATGCACTTAGAGGAAGCAACAAGTTTCCCCATGCCCAGCACCCGATCTTGTATCTCACACTGCAGTACAAATGCAGTATCCTAACAAGGCTGTGCAGTCCATGTGCAGTTTTTAAGGACAGCCCAAATGGATGATTGGATGTATTTACACTGACCAGGACACAGCCATGCTCACTAAGTGTGTCTGATCAGGAAGAATTTTCTCTAGTATACATTTAAGAGGTTTTTATTACTTATATCCATTTTGTTCTTAGTGACAACAGAGCAATTGCTCAAATTTAAGTTCTTGTTTTCTTCATCTCCCTAATGCATGCAGCAGAAGAACCTGCATCCTTTAATGTAATGGTAAGGTTTTGACAGCCATGACAGAACTTAAAATTGTAGTGTATCTCAGTATGAGTAAACCAGACTGGATGGCAATGTGACTCACCTTAGTTTTGGCCATGCTAAATTGTATTAGAATCATATATTCTGACATCTGCACAGTCTAACTAAAACAATGCAGAGCCTTTGGTATCATGGGATTGTTGATGTAAAAGACCTTCGCTTCCACACCACTTTTCACAGCTGACTCACAGCTTTCTTTCAACTTCCTATCAATTCCTGCAATCAAATCTTAAGAGCAGATAGAACTCGGTTTCATGCAATTTCTCTGTAGGGTTTAGTAAATCATTTACAAAGATATAATACCTGCAAAATCCCTACATAGAGCAGTGCAAAAAAATACTTTGGCATTTTCCTGTCTTCGTAGACAAATGTAAATGTCAATACTAACAACTTCAGACCATTTTTTTTCTTGCTGAGTTTTTAAAACTGAGCCACTCGCATTTTGACACAGTGTTCTCATTTTGTGCTCGTTCAGAACAAGCGCTTATTTTTAGTCATCAGAAATTGTATTATCCAAAAGAAATAAAACTGACATGAATTGGCAATAAATTAAAAGAAATTCATTTAACAAAACACTGTGCACAGGATCTCCATCAAGCTGCTGCATGTAAGACTCTCTGATTGTAAGAGCCTGAAATGAGGGAAGCGGAACTCCAGGCGGGCTCTTTAAAATGCTGTTTATTATATCCAAATGATGCAGCAATTTATTTATCATTTAAAATGCTGTTTATTGTATCCAAATGATGCAGCAATTCACAGGCCGTGGGTGACAAAAGCCCAGCCCACAGCCTGACAGCCACATCTGTGGGTTCGTCTGAAAGCTTCCTCTAGTTCTGGTTACAATGCATTAAATAATTTTCATTACAGAGCATCCTAAAACATGACAACCAATCAATCCCTTCACTATCACCTGTAGCCCATCATACCTACTGACATTACTATATTCTTGTTACTATTTTCCAATCCCAAAAGGTTAGTGTGTTCCAGTTTAAGCTAGAAGTTGTTTTTCAGTTTTCTTGCAGTGGAAAATCTTGAGATCTTTTCTCTACTTGCAACATGGTATTTTTGTTTGCCTGTGAAAATTCTTTTCCTTGGTAAAAACATCTTTTGTTTGAGGTGGATTTATCCTTTGCTCAGAGCCATAAAAGCCCCTTCCAACTCACTGCCCTTTGCTTTCTTAATTACCCAGTAAGACTGGCTCAGCAACTCTTTTCCTCTACATCAA
>JAPFBE010000769.1:0-28411 GCA_034336665.1 Luscinia megarhynchos | reverse complement strand
TTTGGGGAAACAGTTTGGGGCAAAACCGGTTTGGGAAAAACTACTGTGGAGGAAAAACTGTCTGGGGTAAAATGGTTTGGGGGGGAAAAACGGTTTGGGGCAAAAAACCGGTTTGGGGCAAAAACGGTTTAAAACGGTTTGGGGGCAAAAACCAGCTTGGGGGCAAAAAAAAACGGTTTGGGGGGAAAAATCCCAGTTTGGAGGGGAAAACCCATTTGGGCACAAAATGTTAAACAAGTCTGGAAACCAAACAAAACTGTTAAAACGCATTAGGCACAAAGAACCAAAGAAACCAGTTTGGGGGAAACCAAACAAACGAAACCAAAATAAAACAAAGCTTGGGAAACCGGGCTTGGGGAGGAAACCCAGCTTGGGGCAAACCAAAACCAAATTGGGAAACGCTTGGGGAGGAAACCAAGCCTTTGGGCAAAACCTGTTTGTGGAAACCAGCTTCAGGGTGGAAAACCCAGCTTGGGGAGGAAACCCCAGCCAGGGAGGAAAACCTGGTTTGGGGAGAAAACCCGGCTGTAGGGTAAAATCCCAGCTTGGGGAGGAAAATCCTGTGCTTCAGTGGAAGGCTTAAAAATCCCAGTTTGGGGAGGAAAACCCAGTTTGGGGGTAAAACCCTGTTTGGGGGAGGAAAATCCAGTTTGGGGGGCAAAAGGTGGTCTAAAATGGTGGGGTTCTGGGGGGTCCGAGGGTCGGTCTGGGGATTTTGGGGTGACCAAGGTCCGCCATAAGTGTCAGCTCAAGCCGGACGCTTTTGGGATGTTTCCTGGGATGGTCTCTGGGGACGTTTTGGGGATGTTTCTTTTGGGACAGCCTTTGGGGACGCTTTTGGGGATGTCTCTGTGGACAGCCTTGGGATCGCTTTTGGGATGTTTTTGGACGCCTTTGGGGTGTCCCCAGCCGCCTTTGGGACTGCTCTTGGGACGTTTTGGACAGTCTCTTTGGGATGCCTTGGGGTGAACCCAGTGCTGCTTTTGGACCTGGGCTCTTTGGGATCGCTGGCGGATGTGTTTGGGGACGCCTTTGGGACGCTTTGGGATGGTCCTGGGACGGTTCCAGGCTGCTCTGGGACCTGCCTTTGATGATTGCCGGATTGCCTTTGGGATGTTTCCTGGGACAAGCCTTTGGGACCCATCTTTGGGACCTGCCTTTGGGACAGCTCTTTGGGATGCCTTTGGGGATGGTCTCCAGTGCTGCCTTTTGGGATGTTTTGGGATGTTTTGGGGACGTCTGGGACGCTTGGATAAGCCTTTGGGACCTGGGTTCTGGGATCGCTTGGCGTCCCTCCCAGCCGCTTTTGGGATGGTCCTGGGAACGACTGCTCTGGGATGTTTCTTGGGACCCATTTTGGGACGCTTTGGGATGTTTTTGGGACGGTTCTGGGCGTGGTTCCCAGGCTGTTTGTGGGACGATCTTTGGGATGGCCTTTGGGACAAGCCTTTGGGATAAGCCTTGGGATGCCTTTGGGACGTCTTTGGGGATGTCTCTTTGGGATGTTTTGGGACGTTTCCTTGGGATGTCTTGGGGATGGCCTTTGGGGATGCCTTTGGGATGCTTTGGGACCTGCCCTGGGGTGGTTCTGTGCCGTTTTCGGACGGCCTTTTGGACATTTATGGGATGTTTTGGGATGTTTCTTGGATGTTTTGGGACGGCTTTGGGACGCTTTTGGGATGCTTTTGGGATGGTTCTGACGCTTGGGATGGTTTCTGGACGGCTTTCGGGACGGTGGTCTGCAGGCCATGGAGCAGCCTCGACCACGCCTACTCAAGCGGCTGCCGCCCCGCGACACGCCGGGAATTGCCTGCCTGCGCGGCCGGGGCTCGGGTCCTGCTGCACCGCGGCCCCGACCGAGTTCCCCGGCCAGCCAGAAGGTGGGGCGGCCGGGGGCGGGGCTTGAGAGGGGCGCGGGCCCGGAGAAAGGGCGGGAACAGAGGGGCGGGGCCTGAGAAGAGGGTGTGACCAGAGGGGTGTGGCCAAAGGAGCAGAACTCAGCAACAACCGGGGCTGGATTTTGGGCGGCTATAAAATGGGGTGCGAGGAGACACTGAGGGCGTGGCCTGAGAGGGGCGGGCCAGAGGGGGCGGGGCCTGAGGGTGGCCTGGGCCACACGGGGCAAGGACTGGGTGACCCAAATGGGGAGTTTCGCGCGCGGGCTTTGAGTGGGAGGGCCAGCCCGGAAGCGGGTGGGGCAGTGGGGAGGAGCCATTTCTGGGCGTGGTTTTAAAGGGGGAGGGGTCCATAAACAGCTGATCCGGGGCGTGGCTTCGGGTGGGCGGAGTCTGGGGAGGAAGCCAGCTCAGGGCGTGGCTTCCAGGGGCGTGGCCAAGAGGAGCCCATCAACAGCTGGTTTGGGGCGTGGCTTTGGGTGGGCGGAGTCTGCAGGAGGGAGCCGCCTCAGGGCGTGGGCCAAAGGGGAGGGAGCCCATAAGCAGCTGATTGCGTGTGGCTTTAAATGGGCGAGTCTGGGAGGAGGAGCCGCCTCAGGGCGCGGCCGCGCCTCACGCCTCCTCCCCCGCCCCGCTCAGGCTGTCCCAGTGAAGGTTCCGGCGCGGTCCCCTGGTGCCGCCGGACCTGAGCCGCGGCCGCCAAGGTGGGCGGGCCCCTGAGCTCGTGCTGCGCTGCTGCCAGGCGCGGGCTCCGCGGTGGCCAGCTCCTGACCCTGCCTCCCTCTCCCCCCACCCCTCCCGGCTGCCGCCTCCCCACTGGCTCCTAAATGAGGCTTCCGACCAAAGCACAGAACAATTCTTTAATTAATTCAATACAATGAATCATTTCCCTCTGTGCGTTGGGGAGGGGCGGGGCGCGTGCAGGGGTGGGGGAGGGGCGGGGTGGGGGAGGGGTCACAGCGGCCCAGGGCGAGCGGCAGCGGGCTCCGAGGCGGCAGTGCGCGAGGGCCTCGAAGCTGCAGGTGCTTCTGGGCCTGCGGGAGCGGGCCGGCTCGCCACGCCCACCGGGCCACACTCCACCCCCAGGCACGCACTCGCAGGAACAGCGCTGAGCCGCCGGCTTGGCCGAGGCTCAGCGCCTCACCTGGGGGCGGGCCACGGTCAGGGGCGGGCCGCCGCCACACCCACCCTGGGCACAATCTTTTTGGCACACCCACGCCCCTGCCCCCACCCTGGCCATCACGCCCAAACTGGTTCCCATCCCGGTGACCCAGCTGCCAATCACCGCCGCTCCCCACACCCGCCACTCGGGCCTCCCATTGGCTGTGGCTCTGACCCCACGACCACGCTCCAAACTCTGATTGGTTCCCTATCCCAAACCCAGCAGCCAATCCCCTGCTGGTTCTGCCACCTCTGTTCTCCCCATTGGCTGATCCCGCCACACCCACAGCCACAGCCACACTCCCTCATTGGCTCTCTATCCCAAACCCCAGCAGGCCAACTCCCCTGGCTCCTCTCCGGCCTCCTGCGCTGTTCTCCCATTGGCTGCTCCCGCACTCCAAACTCTGATTGGTCCCTTGTTGGGCCGCCAGTCCCCGCTGGCTCCTCCCACTCTCTCTGCCCCTGTTCCTCCCATTGGCTGCTCCCCGCCACGCCCCACACCCCTCACTGGCTCCTCGCTGGCTGCCAGTCTCCTCGCTGGCTCTCCCACCCCGCCTGCCCTCAGCCTCTGCGCGACAGGGGAAGCCTCGCGTCAGCCACACGATCGTCCGAAGCTGCTCCCCGCACCAGCTGCCAAGCCGCGGCGGCCGGTGCTAACCGAGCCTGGGGAGACGGGCAGGGTCACACACGGGCACCTGCAAAACTGCATGCACCAGTGGGGGAGAGACCCAAAAATTGGGGAGAGAGACCTGGAAATTGGGGGTGGTAGGGACCCAAAACTGTAGGGAGAGAGACTCGTGGAAACTGGGGGTAGGGACCCAAAATTGGGGGAGAGCAAAAATTGTAGACCCAAAACTGCTCTGGGAAACACAAAATCGTGTAGGGACCCAACGAGCAGAGGCCCAAAATTGAGCTAGTAATCACAAACGTGGGGACTCCAAAAACTGGGGAGAGAGACCTGAAATTGGGGGTAGGGACTCCAAAACTTGGGAGAGCAAAATTGGGGGTTGGGAACACAAAATTTGGGAGAGAGACCTGAAATTGGGGAGAGCAAAAAATTGGGAGGGACCAAAATGGGGTGTAGGGACCTGCAAAATTGGGGGAGAGACCCAAAATTGGGGAGACTCCAAATTGGGGACTCAAAAACTGGGGTAGGGACCCAAAACTGGGGAGACCCAAAATTGGGGTAGGGACCCAAAACTGGGGGTAGGGACCCAAAACTGGGGAGACTCCAAAATTGGGGAGAGAAACCAAAATTGGGGGAAAGGCTGAAAATTTGGGAGGGAGAGACCCAAAATTGGGGGTAGAGACCCAGAATTGGGGGTATGGACTGGAAACGGGAGAAACCAAAACTGGGGAGAGAGACCCGATGGGGAGAGACCCTAAAATTGGGGTGAGACCCAAAATTGGGGTGAGAGGACCAAAACTGGGGGTAGGGACCAGAAAGTTTGAAGAAACCAAAATTGGGAGAGACACCCGGTGATTGGAGAAACCAAGAATTGGGGGTGGGGACCCAAACTGGGGAGAGACCCAAAATTGGGGTAGGGACCAAAACTGGGGGTAGGGACGGGAAATGGAGGGCAGAGACCCAAAATTGGGGCACAGAGACCCAAAAATTGGGGTGGGTGGGACTGGAAATTGAGGGGAGACCCAAAATTGGGGGAGAAACCAAAAATTGGGGAGTTTGAAACTGAAAACTGTGGGAGAGACCCAAAAATTGGGGAGGGACCAAAATGGGGAGAAACCAAAAATTTGGGGGGGAAACCAAAAATTTGGGGAGTGACCAAAACTGTGTGGGTAGAAACCAAACTGCTGTGGGTCAGGGACCAAAAAACTTGGTTGGTTTGAACCCAAAAATTTGGGTTTGGAAGCAAACTAGCTGGAGCCAAAGGCAGGAACTGGGAACAGGAACGAACGGAGCGGAAAAGGGGCGGAGCCAAAAACGGAGTAGTGCCCCAAAAATCAGCCAGACCCGGGGAGGGGTCACAAATTCAAGTCACACCTGGTTTGGGGGATCACACACTGACTTTTGGTCACACCCGGATTTTGGGGGTCACACCCGGCTTTGGGGGATTCACACACGAATTTTCTTTGGGGTCACACCCGGATTTTGGGGGTCATCATCCCGATTTTGTCACACCTCGATTTTGGGGGTCACACCCAGATTTTGGGGGTCACACCCGATCTTTTGTCACACCCAGCTCTTTGCTCACACCCGGATTTTGGGGGTCACACACCTAATTTCTGGGGGTCACACCTGATTTTGGGGGTCACACCCGGATTTTGGGGGTCGATCACCTGAATTTTGGGGATCACACCCGGATTTTGGGGTCACACCTGGATTTTGGGGGGTCACACCTCCGGATTTTGGGGGTCACACCCTGATTTGGGGGTCACACCCGGATTTTGTGGGTCCCAGTTGGATCTTTGCTTTTGGGGTCCCACCTGGCTTTTGGGGGTCCCAGTTGATTTTGGGGTTTTTTGTCCCACCCGGTTTTGGGATTTTGGGGGTCACTCACTCTCCTTCCTCGCGGGTCGTCAGCCTCCAGCCACTCCTCAAGACCGGCCTGCAGCCCTCTCACCACGATTTTGGGGTACCTGGGGGAAAGACTGAGACCCTCTCCAGGGACCCCCCAAACCCCCAGGGACAAAATCCACCTCAGGGACTCAAAATAAACTGGGACCCAGACCCCCAAGCTCCTTTCCTGACTGTCCCCAGCCCCCACTCAGTCAAACCCCCAGAATCCCTCCCCCAGACACAGACATCCACCTTTGGGACTCAAAAACAGGGACCCCCAAAATCCACCTGAGACCTCCCAGAGACCACCCCAGAACCCCCAGGGACAATTCAAAACAATTGGGAGCAACACTCTGGGACCCCCTAAAATCCAACTGGGACCCCCAGGAGACCGACCCCAGAACTCTCAGGGACCCTAGCAAAACCCAACTGACCGCAACCTCCTCCCCCAGATCCCCTGAAAATCCAACTGACCCCCCAGAACCCATCTTCCTGAGACCCCCATCCCTCTCCAGCTCAAGCCCCCAAACTCATTACACCTTTGGACTCGAACCTCCTCTGAAACGCAAACTCCATTCTGGGACTGAAACTAAACTCCCTTCAGCCCCTTCAAACAAACCCTCCCAGCCCCCAAACCCACTTGGGACAAACCCTCCGTGCCTCAAGTCTTCAAACAACCTCACCTGGGACCCCCAAACCTCTCAAACGCCCCCAAACCCACCTGGGATTCTAAGCCTAAAAACTCAGCCTCAAAACCCCCTCGTCAGTCTCGCAAAACCCTCCAAAGCTCAAACCCCCAAGTAAACGCTCTGACAAACCTCTCTAGCTCAACTCTCTAAGCGGGTCTCCTCCCAAACTCCACATCGGGACAAACTCCTCAGAGAGTTCAGACTCCTCCTCCAGCCCCCCACTCCACCCAGTGCCGCAAGCAGCCGCAGCAGGAGGCACGTGCCCCGCGCATGGGAGGCTCATGCACATCGGACCCTGGGGGCAGCAGTGTCTGGGGGTCTGTGCTGCCTTTTGCTTTTGCTGGGGAGCCTTTGGCCTTTTTGTTTCCTTTTAGGGGCCTTTGGGGAGACTGGGCCTTTGGGGGTGGGGTTTATGGTCTTTGGGGGTCCCAGAAATCTCCTAGGCCTTTGTGGCCTGTGTGGCCTTGATGTGAGGCCTGGAGGATTCTGGAGGATCTTTCTGAGCCTTTTCGCAGTCCTCAGATCTTGCCGTTCTGGGCCTCTTGGGGACTCCCTGGGGCCCATCTATCTCTCTGACCTTGCCTCAAGAGTCCTCTTGCCTCTCTTTAGGGCCTTGTGGCCTCTTTCTGTGGAGCAGTCTCTTTCTGGTCTTCAAAGCACTTTGACCTCTCGATCTTTGGTGTGGCCTTTCAGTGATCTTTCTGGTCTTCATGGGGTCATGTTCTGTAAGCATCTCTGGCCTTGCAGACAGCCAGCTTCACTGCTCCTGGGCCTCTGCCTTGGGGCCTCTGGCCTGTGGCCTTTCTGGCCTATGGGGGCATCTGGAGGATCTCGGACTTTCTTGAGCCCTTTCAGGGCATCAGATCTTCTGCTCATGTCTCTGTGGCTCCTTTGGGGAACTCTTTGCCTTTATCTTTCGGTGGGCCTTGGGGCCTTTTGGGTCAGTCCTTTGGCGCTTTAGCTCTTGTCTTTTGGAGGTCTTTTGGTCTCTCGCATCTTTTTGGACTCTTTCGCGATTCCTTTTGTGGGCTCTTTTGTGACTCCTTTTGTTCTTTTCATGGGCTGTCTCGGGCATTTCGGCTCTTTTGGGGGAGCTGTGCTGTTTTGGGTTGTTTTTGGCGCTTGTTTTGGGGTTTTTTGTGCTTTTGGGGCTCACGGTGGTGATGATCTGCCCTTCTGCCCGTCCCTCACTCAGCAGCAACTCGGGCCCTGGTACCCGAAGGTTTTGGGTGGTCCCCCATGTCTGGGGGTTTTGGGGGTGTTTTTGGGGTCACGCCCGGGGGTTTTGTGTTTTGGGTCCTTCCACACGCGGGGTTTTTGGGGGTAAGCCTTTGGGGAGGGGCGGTGGCAGTTTTGGGGGTCTCCCAATGCCCGGGTGTTTCTTTGTGTTTTGGGGGTGTTTTGGGGAGGGGCGGTGGCAGTTTTGGGGGTCCCCACACCCGTTTTTTGTGTTTTTGTCTCCCACAATCTCGTGTTTCTTTTGTGTTTTGGGGAGGGCTGTGTGGCAGTTTCTGGGGTCTCCCCACAACTGGCTTTTGTGTTTTGGGGGTGTTTTGGGGGAGGGGCGGTACCTTCGCAGAGCTGCTCACGTGCTGTTCAGGTTCAGGTGCTCCCTCGAACCTGCCTGAGTCACCAGCTCCCCTGAGGGGGGGCCAGGGGGCCTTTGGGGTCAGGGCTGCCTTTGTCAGACTTTTGCCTGAGGGGCTTTGGGGTCAGGAGGACGGGGCCTTTAGTCAGGGCGTTTCTTGTCAGGAGGGATCTGCCTTTGGGGGTCAGGGGGCTTTGGGGGTCAGGAGCTCTTGGGGGTCAGGAGGGACTTTGGGGTCAAAGGACGTCAGATCGGGGGCTTTGCCGACATGGGAGCTCTGGGGGTCAGGAGGCCTGGGGATAAGCCGCTCTGGGGAGGGCCTGCCCAGGCTGGGTCAGGTGCAGGCCTTTGGCCCAGGTGGTCAGGCAGGTTTTGGGGGCCTCAGGCAGGGTCAGGGTGAGTTCTTGGGGGCCTCAGGCTGCCTTTTGTCTCAGGCAGTCAGGGTGAGCTTTTGGGGTGCCCAGGGCTGTCTTTTGCTGCTTTTTGGGAGTTTTGGGCTCTCACTCCAGCTGTGGGCAGCACTTTGAGCTTCAGCGTGCACCAGGTCCCGTGAGTGAAGGGGGCAGGGCGGGTCTTTAGTCTGCGGCAGCTTTTGGGGGTCTCAGGGCTGGCTTTTGGGGGCTCAGGGTGTTTCTGAGGGTGCGAGGGCTCTCACGCCAGCTGTGCAGCACACTTCTTGAGCGCCAGCGCACCAGGTCGCCGAAGGAGGCGCTCCAGGACCAGCCCTCCTCAGCTCGGGTAGGACATGGCGCCCAGGTGGCTGGGGAGGAGGGGGAGGGGGTCAGGGGTCAGCAACGGGGTTAAAACACTCCCTCCCCCCAGCTCGGGGGTAGGGACATGGCGGCCCAGGTGGCTGGGGAGGGAGTGTCGTGTTTTGGGGGTTTTGGGGTTTTGGGGGTTCCCAAAGGGCAAAACCCCCGCCCCTCCCCCTCCCCTCGTGTGTTTTGGGGGTTTGAGTTTTGGGGGTCTTGGTGTCCTTAGTGAGTGGCCTACCAAGGTGATCCCAGTGCCCCCAGTGCCTCCTCGTCCATTCCCAGTGCTCCCAGTGCTCCCCCCAGTGCCCTCCCAGTGCAGTGCCCTCCCCAGTGCCCCCTCCCCAGTGCCCCTCCCAGTGCCCCCCAGTGCTCCCAGTGCAGTGCTCCCAGTGCAGTGCTCCCAGTGCCCCCCAGTGCCCCCCAGTGCCTCCCAGTGCAGTGCTCCCAGTGCCTCCCCAGTGCCCCCCAGTGCTCCTCTAGGTGCCCCCCAGTGCCCCTCCCCAGTGCCCTCCCCAGTGCCCTCCCAGTGCCCCCCAGTGCTCCCCAGTGCCCCTCCCCAGTGCCCCCCAGTGCTCCCCAGTGCCCCTCCCAGTGCTCCTCCCAGTGCAGTGCAGTGCCCTCCCCCAGTGCTCCCCAGTGCCTCCCCCCAGTCCATTCCCAGTCCCTCCCAGTGCTCCCAGTGCCCACCAGTAAAGCCTCTGATGCTCCCAGTCCTCTCAGCCCATTCCCAGTCCCTCCCAGTCCCCCCAGCTCCATTCCCAGTCCCTCCCAGTGCCTCCCAGTCCCATTCCCAGTCCCTCCCAGTCCCTCCCAGTGCTCCCAGTCCCACCAGTGAAGCATGCTCTGAGTCCATCTCTAGTCAGCCCATCTCAGTCCCTCCCAGTCCCTCTCCCAGTCCCCCCAGCCTCCATTCCTAGTCCCCCCAGTCCCTCCCAGTCAGTCAGCCCCATTCCTGTCCCCTCCCAGTCAGTGCTCCCAGTCAGCCCATTCCCAGTCCCTCCCAGTGCTCCCAGTGCCCACCAGTAAAGCCCCGATGCTCCCAGTCATCCCCAGCCCCAGTCCCCCCAGTCCCTCCCAGTGCTCCCAGTCCCACCAGTGAAGCCCCCGGATGCCCTCAGCCCATTCCCCAGTCCCTCCCAGTGCTCCCAGTCCCACCAGTGAAGCTCCCCCGATGCTCCAGGGCGCGACACCACGACGCTGCTGGGGAACCGAGCTGCCAGCAGCCAAGCGAACCACTCACGTCCATGGCATTGGCCTCGCTTGGGAGGGCACGCCCTGGGCACCAAAAACTGCCTCAGAGCCCTGAGAGCCCCCCCCAAACCCCCTGAGAGCCCCCAAACCCCCAGTCCCGGGGCACCCCAAAACCCCCAAAACTCCCCCAAAACCCCCCCCCCCCCCAATAACGTGGAACTGAACCACTCACATCCATGGCATTGGCCTCAGCTTGGGAGGCACGCCCTGGGGGCACCCCAAAAACTGCCTCACGAGCCCTGAGAGCCCCCAAAAATCCCCAGCTCCGCACCCCTAAAACTCAAAAACCCCCAAAACAAAACGGGAACTGTACCACGACGTCCCTGGGCAAGCTGGCCCCGCCTGCACTGAGGGCAGCTCTGAGACCCCCTGAGCCCCCCCTAAAAACTAGCCCCAAAACAAAACCCCCAAAAATCCCCCCAAAACCCCCCCCAAAAACGGAACTGAACCACGACGTCCATGGCATTGGCCTCGGGTCTAGAGGGGCATTCTGGGGGAGGGGTGCCCCTGAGACCCCCTGAGACCCCCTGAGACAAAACCCCCTGAGACCCCTGAGACCCCCAGCAAGGGAAACCCCCATCAGCTCTGGGTTCCTGGAATGGGGGCCACGGATCCCAAAAATCCCCCTAAACCCCTGTGACAAATCCCCCAGGACCCCGCAAATCCCCCAGATCCCCCAACATCCCCCAGCACCCCCAGAGCTCCCTCCAGTCCAGGAGCGAGAGCTACTCCTCCCCTAAGACCCCCAACAAACTGACCCCCAGACTAAACCCCCACAGGGATCTCCAAAAATCAGGACCCCCTAGACCCCTCTGACCCCCAGACTCTAAATCCCCTCTAGTCAGGGACTCTTAGAACCCTCTAACTTCCAGAGCCCCTTTAATCAGGACAGCTGCAAATCCCTCCCGACAAAACCCCTCAGATCCCCAAAAACGGACAGACCCCCCCAAAATCCCTCCAGGACTCCCCAGAACCCCCATCCCTCCAGGAGTCCCCTAAACCCCCCCCAGGACCTCTAAAACAAGACCCTCCTCCAGACCCCCAACCCCCTCAGATCAACTCTCCAGGTTTCAGACCCCCTTTGACAGACCCCCTCAGATCCCTCCCAGACAGGGACCCCCAGACCCCTCGCTGACCCCCAGACCCCCTAAACCCTTCCTGAACCTCTCAGGACTAAAATCTCCAGCGCTTCCCAGGACCCCTCAGCCTCAGGACCCCCCAGCAGTCCCCTCCAGGAACCCCCTTAAAACTCTTAGACGGACCCCTCTGTCGACAAACCCCTCCCAGCCCTCCCAGACCCCCAATCCCTCTCCAGGACTGTGGGTCTTCAGATCTCTCAGGCACCTCTAACCCTCTCGACCCCCCCAGCCCCCACTCTCACGGTGCTCCCCCGGCCGGGTGGTTCCAGCCCAGCACCGAGTACCCAGCTGAGGGGGAAATGGGGGTCTGTGGGGGTCCCAGCTGAGTCTGGGGGCTTCTAGACCCCCAAAAAACGGGGAAGCAGCTAAGACCCCCCAAAAACACCGTGCAGAAATCAAAGTGAACCCCCCAAACTGAAATGGTGCAGCCCAAAGGGAATCTACCCCACCCAGGGATGGATCCACCTAAAACTATAAAACCCCCCAAAATCCCCACCTCACCTATTCTCCACAGCCCCCTACAAATGGGGAACCCCCTAACCCCCCTAGCTTGAATGGATGAGTTTCGAACCCCCCCCAGCCCCACGTCGATCCAGCCCCACCTGGGCCCTGGGGGTTTGGGGGGTCCCCGGGGAATTTTGGGGGGTCTGGGGGGTCCCAGGGTCAGCTTTTTGGGGTCCCAGGGGTCCCAGGGTGGGATTTTTGGGGGTCCCAGGTCGTCTTTTGGGGGTCCTGGTGATTTTTTTGGGGTCCCAGGTCGCTTTTTGGGGTCCCAGGGCAGTTTTTGGGGGTCCCAGGTCAGTTTTTGGGGTCCCAGGGTGGGATTTTTTGGGGTCCCAGGTCGCTTTTTGGGGTCCCAGGGCAGTTTTTGGGGTCCCAGGTCAGTTTTTGGGGGTCCCAGGGCAGTTTTGTCCCAGGGTAGTTTTTGGGGGTCCCAGGGTCAGTTTGGGGTCCTAGGGTGATTTTGGGGGTCCCAGGTCAGTTTTGGGGGTCCCAGGGTGGGATTTAGTCCCAGCAGTTTTTGGGGTCCCAGGCAGTTTTTTGGGGTCCCAGATCAATTTTTGGGGGTCTCTGGGTCAGTTTTGGGGTCCCAGGGTCAGTTTTTTGGGGTCCCAGGGCAGTTTTTGGGGTCCCAGGGTCAGTTTTGTGTCCCAGGCCGTTTTTGGGGGTCCCAGGGTCAGTTTTTTGGGGTCCCAGATCAATTTTTGGGGGTCTCAGGGCTGTTTGGGGTCCCAGGTCAGTTTTGGGTCCCAGGGTCAGTTTTGGCGTCCCAGGGTGGGATACGGTCCCAGGGCCGGCCTTTGTCCCAGGGGTCAGTTTTGGGGGTCCCAGGGCAGTTTTTTGGGGTCCCAGGGCAGTTTTGGGGGTCCCGTGGGTCAGTTTTGGGGGTCCCAGGTCAGCTTTTGGGGGTCCCAAAGCCAGTTTTTGGGGGTCCCAATCAGTTTTTGTCCCACCAGTTTTTTGGGGTCCCAGTTCAGTTTTTGTCGAGGGCAGCTTTTGGGGTCCCAGGGTGGGATTTTGGGGGTCCCAGGGCAGTTTTTGGGGGGTCCCAGGGGTGATTTTTGGGGTCCCAGGGTGCGGATTTTGGGGGTCCCAGGTCAGTTTTTGTGGGGTCCCAGGTCCATTTTGTCTCAGGGCAGTTTTCTGGGGGTCCCAGATTTTAGGGGTCCCAGGGCAGTTTTGGGGGTCCCAGGGTCAGTTTTTGGGGGTCCCAGGGTGGATTTTGTGGGGTCCCAGGGCAGTTTTGGGGGTCCCAGGTCAGTTTTTGGGGTCCCAGGTGGATTTTTGGGGTCCCAGGTCGGGATTTTTGGGGGGTCCCCAGGGCAGTTTTTGGGGGTCCCAGGGCAGTTTTTGGGGTCCCAGGGCAGTTTTTGGGGGTCCCAGGGCAGTTTTGGGGCCCAGGTGGATTTTAGGGGGTCCCAGGTCAGTTTTTGGGGTCCCAGGGCAGTTTAAGTCCCAGGGCAGTTTTTTGGGGTCCCTAGGGCAGTTTTGGGGTCCCCACTCTCCAGGGGGTGCACACACACCCGACCTCGTGAGAACCAGCGCTGCCCTCGCAGCGAGATCACTCTGGGGAGGGGGTCAGAGCACCCCAAAAACCCCCAAAACACCCCAAAAACATCCCCCAAAAATCCCCCAAAACACCCCCAAAAAACACCCCAAAATGACCTAGAGATCCCCCAAAAATCCCAGATCACCTCGTGAGGGAGTGCACCCCCAAAAACCCTCCCCAAAACCCTCCAAAACATTCCCCCAAAAATCCACCTCAAGAATCCCCAGCCCACCTGAGACTCCCCAAAATCCCCAAAAGCAAAAACATCCCCAGGATCACTCATGGGAGGGGGTGTCAGAGCACCCCAAAACTCCCCAAAACCCCCTAAAACACCCCTTCCCAAAACAACCCCTAAAATCCCCCTAAAATACCCCCAAAATCCCTAGATCACCTGGGGGATGGCTCAGAGCACCCCAAAATCCCCAAAAACACCCCAAAACCACCCCAAAAATCCCCCAAAAAACACCCCAAAATCACCCCCACAGTACTCAAAATGCCACCCTCAGAAAACCCACCCTAAAACCCCCCAAAAACTAAAAATAGCACAAAACACCCCAACCACCCTCAAAATCCCCCCAAGACCCCCAAAATCCCCCAAAACCCCCAAAACACTAAAAATCCCCCCAAAAACCACCTTAAAACACCCCAAAAATCCCCTAAAAACACCCCAAAGATCCCGTCCCCAAAAATCCCCGAGCACCCAGAAATCCCCCCAAAAACACCCCCAAAACACCCCTGAGTCACCCTCCACATCCCTATCCTGGAGATCAAATGCCTCCCCCAAAAACCCTCCCCTAAGATTCCCCAAAATCCTCTGAGACCCCCAAAATCAGTCTTTGAGACTAAAAACTCGCCCCAAAACTCCTCTGAGCACCCCCAAAACTGCCCGAGACCCCCAAAATGCCCCAAAAATCCCCCCTGAGCACCCCAAAAATCCACTCTGAGACCCCCAAAATGCCCCCAAAAACCCCTAAGACCCCCAAAATCCCCGAGACCCCCAAAATCCCCCAAAAATTCCCCAAAATCCCCCCAAAAATCCCCTCGAGACATCGACAGAGCAATAAATGAATAAATAAACAATTAAATGTGCAAATTAACGAGCATTGAACCCCCGGCTCACCAGCGGGTCCCCCCATTGATTAATGAGCTAATTAATTAATTAACCCCTCGCTCACCAGGGTGTCCCCCATGGTCATTAATTAATGAATTAATTACAGAATAAATAAATGAAATAACCCCTCAAGCTCACCAGGGTGTCCCCCCATTAATTAGTTAATAAATAAATTAATGAATTAACCCCTCGCTCACCAGGGTGTCCCCCATGGGTCCCCCATTAATTAATGAAGTAATTAATGAATTAACCCCTCGCTCACCAGGGTGTCCCCCCATTAATTAATGAGTTAATGAATTAACCCCTCGCTCACCAGGGTGTCCCCCATTAATTAACTAATGAGTTAATGAATTAACCCCTCAGCTCACCAGGGTGTCCCCGCGGGTCCCCCATTAATTAATGAATTACAGTGAATAAATGAATTAACCCCTCGCTCACCAGGGTGTCCCCCCATTAATTAATGAATTAATCGAAATAAATTAATGAATTAACCCCTCACTCACCAGGGTGTCCCCCCATTAATTAATGAGTTAATTACAGAATAAATAAAATGAATTAACCCCTCACACTCACCAGGGTGTCCCCCATTAATTAATGAATGAGTTAATGAATTAACCCCTTCAGCTCACCAGGGTGTCCCCCTGCGGTCCCCCATTAATTAATGAGTTAATTAATGAATTAACCCCTCGCTCACCAGGGTGTCCCCCATTAATTAATGAGTTAATTAATGAATTAACCCCTCAGCTCACCAGGGGTGTCCCCCATTAATGAATGAGTTAATTAGTGAATTAACCCCTCACACCAGGGTGTCCCCCTGCACTGGGTCCCTCACCTCACCGGCTCGATCACCATCTGTAGTCGATCCTCGTTGCCATCACAGGCCACTAGCTTGGCCTCCTGGCCTCCAAACCAGCACAGGGGATCAGGGGGTCTCGGGTCTTTGGGGACCTTTTGGGGATCTTTGGGATCTTTTTGGGATCTTTTTGGGATCTTTTGGGATCTTTTGGGATCTTTTGGGATCTTTTGCAGATCTTTTGGGGATCTTTTGGGATCTTTGGGGATCTCTAGATCTTTTGGGGATCTTTTGGGATCTTTTGGGGATCTTTTGAGACTTTTTGGGATCTTTTGGGGATCTTTTGGGGATCTTTTGTGATCTTTTGGGGACTCTTTTGGGGATCTTTTGGGGATCTTGGGGATCTTTTGAGATCTTTTGGGGATCTTTTGGGGATCTTTTGGGATCTTTTGGGATCTTTTGGGGATCTTTTTGGGGATCTTTGGGATCTTTTTGGGATCTTTGGGGGATCTTTTGGGGATCTTTTGGGATCTTTTGGGGATCTTTTGGGATCTTTTGGGGATCTTTTTGGGGATCTTTTGGGGATCTTTTGGGGATCTTTTTGGGGATCTTTTTGGGATCTTTTGGACTTTTGGGATCTTTTGGGACTTTTTGGGATCTTTTTGTGATCTTTTTGGGATCTTTTTGGGATCTTTGGGATCTTTTGGGGATCTTTTTGGGGATCTTTTTGGGGATCTTTTGGGGATTTTTGGGATCTTTTGGGGGATTTCTTTTTTAATTCCTTTTGGGGGATCTTTTGGGGTTTTTTGGGATTTTTGGGATTTTTTGGGATTTTTTGGGAGTCTTTTGGGATTTTTGGGGATCTTTTTGGGATTTTTGGGGACTTTTGGGGGATTTTTTGGGATTTTTGGGATTTTTTGGGATTTTTGGGGATTTTTTTTAAATTTCCTTGGGGACTTTTTTGGCTTTTTTGAGGATTGTCTTTGGGATTGTCTTTGGGACCTTTTGGAGAATTTCTTTTTATTTTTATTTTTTGGGGGATTTTTGGGGGCTTTTTGGGGATTTTTTTTTAATTTTTGGGGGCTTTTTGGGGTTTTTTTTTTTGGATTTTTGGGGGATTTTTTGGGGGATTTTTTTGGGATTTTTGGGGGGGTTTTTTGGGGATTTTTGGGGAAATTTTTTGGGGATATTTTGGGATGTTTTGGGGTCAGACCTGCTCCACCAGGCGGGCCTGGCCCTGCAGCAGGGCGGGGCTGGGTTGGGACATCTCAGGGATATTTTGGGATTTATTTTGGGATATCTCAGGGATATTTTGGGATTTATTTTGGGATATTTTGGGGGATATTTTGGGATTTATTTTGGGATATTTCAGGGATATTTTGGGATTTATTTTGGGATATTTTGGGATTTATTTTGGGATATTTCAGGGATATTTCGGGATTTATTTTGGGATATTTCAGGGATATTTTGGGATTTATTCTGGGATATTTCAGGGATATTTTGGGATTTATTTTGGGATATTTTGGGATTTATTTTGGGATATTTTGGGGGATATTTCGGGAATTATTTTGGGATATTTTGGGGGATATTTTGGGATTTATTTTGGGATATCTCAGGGACATTTTGGGATTTATTTTAGGATATTTTGGGATTTATTTTGGGATATTTCAGGGATATTTTGGGGATAATTTGGGGATGTTTTTGGGGATATTTTGGGCTGTCACCTGCTCCACCAGGTGGGCCTGGCCCTGCAGCAGGGCGGGGCTGGGCTGGAATATCTCAGGGACATTTTGGGTTATCTCAGGGATATTTCGGGGATATTTTGGGATTTATTTTGGGATATCTCAGGGATATTTTGGGGGATATTTTGGGGGATATTTTGGGCTGTCACCTGCTCCACCAGGCGGGCCTGGCCCTGCAGCAGGGCCGGCAGCAGCGCGCGCTGCAGCAGCCGCACCGAGCCCGGGAACAGCATCCGGCGGCCCAGGGTGTGAGCCAGGAGCAGCCTGGGACAGACAGACAGACAGACAGACAGACAGACAGGCCCGGGGTGTGAGCCAGGAGCAGCCTGGGACAGACAGACAGACAGACAGACAGACAGACAGACAGACAGACAGACAGGCCCGGGGTGTGAGCCAGGAGCAGCCTGGGACAGACAGACAGACAGACAGACAGACAGACAGACAGATGGACAGACAGAAGGGACACGCCCGTGGGTGTGGTCAGGCACAGGGGGTGTGGTCAGGATAAGGACACGCCCATGGGTGGGGGTCAGTGTAAGGACACGTCCAGGGGTGTGGTCTGGGGCAGGGACACACCCACGGGTGTGGTCAGTGTAAGGACACGCCCAGGGCGGGTCAGGCACAGGGGGTGTGGTCAGGATAAGGACACGCCCAGGGGTGTGGTCAGGGTAAAGGGACACGCCCATGGGCGGGGCCAATACAGGGACACACACGAGGGGCGGGGTCAGTGCAGGGGCGGAGCCACCCGCCTGCCCCCTATTCTTTAGCCCCACTCCACGCCATAGCCCCGCCCATTTAGCCCCCGCCTCACCTGGCCAGGGCGCAGGGCAGCTTCCGCGAGCGCTCCCAGCAGCCCCTCAGGCGAGCCGGCGGGCCGGGCGTGGGCCTGGAGCAGCGGCACGCTTCCCGGCCCCGCCCCTGGAACGAGACTGGGCTCAGGGGGGTTTGGGGGGTCAGGGGGGTTTGGGGGGTCAGGGGGGTTTGGGGAGTCAGGGGTGTCCCAGGGAGGTTTTTGGGGGTTCCCAGACACGTTTTGGGGTTCCCAGGGCACTTTTTGGGGTTCCCAGTGAATTTTTGGGGGTTCCCAGACACATTTTGGGGTTCCCAGGGCAGTTTTTGGGGTTCCCAGGGAATTTTTTGAGGTTCCCAGGGCAGTTTTGGGGGTTCCCAGACACGTTTTGGGGTCCCCAGGGCAGTTTCTGGGGGTTCCCAGTGAATTTTGGGGGTTCCCAGACACATTTTGGGGTTCCCAGGGCAGTTTTTGGGGCTCCCAGGGCAGTTTTTGGGGTTCCCAGACACATTTTGGGGCTCCCAGGGCAGTTTTGGGGTCCCCTAGGGCAGTTTTGGGGTCCCCAGGGCAGTTTTTTGGGGCTCCCAGGGCAGTTTTTGGGGTTCCCAGACACATTTTAGTCCCAGGGCAGTTTTTAGGGCCCCAGGGCAGTTTTTAGGGCTCCCCAGGGCAGTTTTTGGGACTCCCAGGGCAGTTTTTGGGGTCCCGGGGCAGTTTTTGGGGCGCAGACCAGGCGGGGCCGGCGCTGTCCCAGCGGGAAATCCACGGGCCAGCTGCGGAAGTCGAAGGTGTAGAGGCCGAGTTTGCGCTTTGGGGGGGAGAACAGAGGCCTGAGACCCTCCCCCCAAAACCCCCTGAGGGTTTGGGGGTCCCCAGCCCCTGCTTTTTGGGGGTCCCACCTTGCTCTCGGGGGGTGCCCAGGCGGTGGCTCTCCTCCAGCACGGGCGATGAACTCCAGGTACTGGGGTTGCTCCAGCGGCCCAGCCCTGGTTTGGGGGCACGGGGGTGGGGAGGGGCCCTGGGGGTCCCCCGGGGGTCTCGGGGGTCCCCAAGCCCCCCTCACCTCGCAGGCAGGCCACGCTCGCCAGCAGCAGCCCCAGGGTGGCGGGCGCGAGTAGTGGGACAGGGGCACCACGCTAGGGACATGGTCAGCAGGCCTGGGGGGCAGAAATGAACCAAAAACTGCCCAAAAACAGCCCAGAAATGAACCAAAACTGCCCAAAACCAGCCCAGAAATGAACCAAAACTGCCCAAAACAGCCCAGAAATGAACCAAAAACTGCCCAAAACAGCCCAGAAATGAACCAAAAACTGCCCAAAACAGCCCAGAAATGAACCAAAAACGGCCCAAAAACAGCCCAGGAACAGCCCAAAAATATCCTGAAAACAGCCCAAAAACAGCCCAGAAATGAACCAAAACTGCCCAAAACCAGCCCAGAAATGAACCAAAAACTGCCCAAAACCAGCCCAGAAATGAACCAAAAACTGCCCAAAACCAGCCCAGAAATGAACCAAAAACAGCCCCAAAACAGCCAAAGAACAGCCCAAAAATACCCCAGAAATATCCTGAAAATATCCCAAAAATATCCTGAACATATCCCAAAAATACCCTGAAAAATATCCCAAAAATACCCTGAAAATATCCCAAAAATACCCTGAAAATATCCCAAAAATACCCTGAAAATATCCCAAAAATACCCTGAAAATATCCCAAAAATACCCTGAACATACCCCAGAAATATCCTGAAAACATCCCCAAATACACCCCAAAAAGATCCCCCAAAAATCAGGGTGTGACATGGTCAGCAGGCCTGGGGGGGCCAGAAATGAACCAAAAATAGCCCAAAAACAGCCCAGGAACAGCCCAAAAATATCCCAAAAATATCCTGAAAACATCCCAGAAATATCTTGAAAACAGCCCAAAAATATCCTGAAAATATCCCAAAAATATCCTGAAAACATCCCCCAAAAACATCCAAAAGCATTCCCAAAAACCAGCCAAGAATGAACCAAAACCAGCCCAAAAACAGCCCAAAAATATTCTGGAAACAGCCCAAACACCCCCAAAAGCCGCCCCCGCAAACATCCCAAACCCAGCCTCAAATACACCCCAAAAACACCCCAAAACCACCCAAAAACACTCCAAAACCACCCCAAAAAATCCCAAAAACACCCCAAAAAATCCCAAAAACACCCCAAAAACACCCCAAAAAAAAGCAAATCCTGAAAACCATCCCAAACCAAAAACACTCCAAAAAAATCCCAAAAACACGGCAACCCAAAATCATCCCACACACACCCTAAAAAACGGCCAAAAAATCACCCCAAAAACACCCCAAAAACACCCCAAGGACACCGCAAATACACCCCAAAAAACCCCCAAAAAATAAAAATCCTGAAAAACATTCCCAAATACAAAACACAGCCCAAAAACACCCCAAAATAACGCCAGACCCAAAACCATTCCAAAAACACCCCAAAAAATCCCAAACTCACCCCAAAACATCCCAAACACACCCCAAAAACACTCCAAAAAAAATCCCAAAAACACCCCAAAAACCCCAACCCAAAACCATCCCAAACACACCCCAAAAAATCCCAAACTCACCCCAAAACCACCCCAAAAACACTCCAAAAAGATCCCAAAACACCCCAAAACCCCAACCCAAAACCATCCCAAACGCACCCCAAAAATCCCAAAATCACCCCAAAACCACCCCCAAAACCACCCCAAAAACACTCCAAAAAATCCCAAAACATCCAATCCAAAACCATTCCAAACACACCCCAAAAATAAAAAAGTCCCAAAAAATCCCCCCAAAAATCCCCCAAAAAATGCCCAAAAATCCCCCAAAAAATCCCCCCAAAAATCCCCCAAAAATCCCCAAAAATCCCCCAAAATGCCCAAAAATGCCCAAGAAATCCCCCAAAAAATCCCCCAAAAATGCCCAAAAATCCCCAAAATGCCCAAAAATCCCCAAAAATGCTCAAAAATCACCAAAAATGCTCAAAAATCACCAAAAATCCCCAAAAATGCCCAAAAATCCCCCAAAAATCCCCAAATATGCCAAAAAAATCCCTCAAAAATTCCAAAAAAATGCCAAAAAGTCCCCAAAAATTCCCAAAAAATGCCAAAAAGTCCCCAAAAAATCCCCAAAAATGCTCAAAAAATCACAAAAAAAATACCCAAAAATGCTCAAAAAATCACCAAAAATGCCCAAAAATCCCCCCAAAAATGCCCAAAAATGCCCAAAAAATCCCCAAAATGCTCAAAAATCACCAAAAGCTCCCAAATATCCCCCAAAAATCCCCAAAATGCCCAAAAATCTCCCAAAAATGCCCAAAAATCCCCAACAACGCCCAGAGATCTCCACACCACCCCCCCCACTGACCCCCAGCCTCCCCCCGCCCCTCCCCCTCACCTTTTGAGTGTACAGGTAGAGCACGGCCAGGGGGAGTAAGCACTGAGATGGACCAGAGCACCGAGGCCTGGGGGATTGGTGGGGTTAGGGTCCCCGAGGGAACCCTGGGGGTCCCTGAGGGAACTTGGGGTCCCCTAAGAGAAATTTGGGGGGATTGGGGGGGTCCCTAAAGGAATTGGGGGGTCCCTAATGGAATTTGGAGTCCCTGAGGGAATTTTGGGGCAGATTAGGGGGGCCTCTGAGGGAATTTGGGGGAAATTTGGGGGAATTTGGGGGTGTCCCTGAGGGAACTGGGGGGTCCCTAATGGAATTTGGAGTCCCTGAGGGAATTTGGGGGAGAGTTGAGGGGATTTGGGGAGGATTAGGGGGTCCCTGAGGGAATCTGGGGAAATTTGGGGGATTTGGGGGGTCCCCGAGGGAATCTGGGGGAGATTGGGGGGGTCCCTAAAAGGAATTGGGGGGTCCCTAATGGAATTTGGAGTCCCTGAGGGAATTTAGGGATCTGGGGGGTCCCTTAATGGAATTTGGGGGTCCCCTAAAAGAAATCTGGGGGAGATTGGGGGGATCCCTGAGGGAATTGGGGGGTCCCTAATGGAATTTGGAGTCCCTGAGGGAATTTGGGGGGGGATCTGGGGGTCCTTAATGGAATTTGGGGTCCCCTAAGAGAAATCTGGGGGAGATTGGGGGATCCCTGAGGGAATTGGGGGGTCCCTAATGGAATTTGGAGTCCCTGAGGGAATTTGGGGCAGATTAGGGGGCCCCTGAGGGAATCTGGGGGAAATTTGGGGATTTGGGGTCCCTAAGGGAATCTGGGGGAGGTATTTGGGGAGTCCCTGAGGGAATTTGGGGGTCCCCTAAGAGAAATTTGGGGGCTTTGGGATCCCTGAGGGAATTTGGGAGAGATTTGGGGGTCCCTGAGGGAATTTGGAGTCCATGAGAGAATCTGGAATCCCCTGAGGGAATTGGGGGGTCCCTGAGGGAATCTGGGGGTCCCTGAGAGAATTTGGGGGGATTTGGGGGTCCCTGAGGGAATTTGGGGGGTCCCTGATGGAACTGGGGAGTCCCTGAGGGAATTTGGGGGTCCCTGAGGGAATTTGGGGAGATTTGGGGGGTCCCTGAGGGAATTTGGGGGATCCCTGAAGGAATTTGGGGGATTTGGGGGGTCCATGATGGAATTGGGGGGTCCCTGAGGGAATTTGGGGAATTTGGGGGGTCTCTAAGGGAATCTGGGGGGATTTGGGGGTCCCTGAGGGAATTTGGGGTCCCCTAAGAGAAATTTGGGAGATTTGTGGTCCCTGATGGAACTGGGGGTCCCTGAGGGAATTTGGGGGGATTTGGGGGGTCCCTGAGGGAATTTGGGGGGTCCCTGATGGAACTGAGGGGTCCCTGAGGGAATTTGGGGAGTCCCTGAGGGAATTGGGGGTCCCTGAGGGAATTTGGGGGATTTGGGGGTCCCTGAGGGAATTTGGGGGGTCCCTGAGGGAATTTGGGGTTCCTGAGGGAATCTGGGGGGCTTTTGGGGGTCCCTGAGGGAACTGGGGTCCCCTAAGGGAATTTGAGGGGATTTGGGGGAATTTGGGGGGTCCCTGAGGGAATCTGGGGGCTTTTGGGGGTCCCCTGAGGGAACTGGGGCTCCGGGGTCTCCGGGGTCGCCGCCCCCGCCTCACCAGCGCCAGCACGCTGTCCGTGTGCTTCTCCAGCCCCCGCGGTTGGTAATACGAGTCCTGGGGGGGCACGGGGGGGTCACGGCGGGGCGGCGCGTTCCCACGGCAACCGCCGCGACCCCCGGGCGCCCCCCTGGGCCCCAGCCGGGCCTGGCCCCTCACCCAGGCCGGCTCCCCGCGCTCGGCGCCGCCGCCCTCGGGCCCCGCGCGCGGCCGGTGCACGCGGTAGAGCCGCGGGCCCAGCACGCAGCTCAGCAGCTTCGCCATGACGGCGGCGCCGGAAGCGGCGGCGCTTCCGGGAGGCGGCGCTTCCGGTGCGGGGACCGGGGGTGACGTCAGAGCAGCGCCCACCGGTGTAACGGGAACGGGGCGGGGCAAAATGGCGGCGTTGCCGTGGGAACGGAGCAACATGGCGGCGTTGCCGTGGGAATGGGGGCGGGACAAAATGGCGGCGTTGCCGTGGGAATGAGGGCGGGGCAAAATGGCGGCGTTGCCATGGGAACGGGGCAACATGGCGGCGTTGCCATAAGAATGGGGGCGGGACAAAATGGCGGCGTTGCCATGGGAACGGGGCGGAAAGGCCCCGAAATGCCCCAAAATCGGCTGAAATCGCCCCAAAATCGGCTGAAATGGCCCCGAAACGCCGTGGAAGGGGCGGAACGCGGCGCGGCGATGCCAAAAGCCGCTGGAGCTGAACCAAAGCAGCCTAAAGTACCTCAAATCCCACAGAAACACCCCAAATCCCACAGAAACACCCCAAACACCACAGAAACACCCCAAATCCCACAGAAATACCGAAAATCCCACAGAAATACCCAAAATCCTGCGCCAAATACCTCAAAACCGACTTGGATCGCCCCAAAACCGCCCAAATTCCACCAAATCCACCCCAAACACCCCAAAACCGATCCTAACCACCCCAAAAAATCATCCCCAAACACCCCAAAAAACGGCTGAAACACCCCAAAAAGCCAGCCACAAACACCTCAAACACCCCAAAAACCATCCCCCAACACCCCAAACTCACGCCAAACACCCCCAAAACCCATCCTAACCACTACCCCAAAAAATCATCCCCAAACACCCCCAAAATGGATCAAACACCCCTAAAAAACAGCCCCAAACACCCCCAAAAAATCACCCAAATCTATCTCCCCAAACACCCCAAAACCAACCCAAATCACTCCCAAAAATCACCCCAAATCTACCCCAAACACCCTAAAATGGCTCGAAACACCCTGAAAAATCACTCCCTAAATCGGCCCCAGAAACCCCCTATTTCCCGAACCACCCCCAGCCCCCAGAAGAAGGAGCCAGACTCGCGATTTTTTCAGCCCAAATCTCTTTCGGGGGTTGCAGGGTTTGGGGTTTTTGGGGGTGTTTGGGCTTTTGGGGTGTTTTTGGGGGTCTCTCAGCGGATGGTCTTGACGGGGCTCTTTGAAGTTGCTGGTATGGCCTGGAGCTGCAGCTGGTACGCCATGGGGTGGATCTTGAACCCGTACAGCCTCATGCGGGGAGAAAACGGGGTTTGGGGGAAATTGGGATTTTGGGAAAAAAATGGGGATTTTGGGAAAGAAACAGGGATTTTTTGGGGGAAAAAAATGGGATTTTGGGAAAGAAACAGGGATTTTTTGGGGAAAAAATGGGATTTTGGGGAAAGAAACAGGATTTTTTGGGGAAAAAATGGGATTTTGGAGTTTTTTTTCCCTGGGATTTTGGGGTGTTTTTGGAATTGCAGGGGAGTTTTTTTTGGATTTTGGTTTTTCTTTGAGATTTTGGTTTTTCTCTCGGGGATTCAGGGGCTTTTGGGGATTTCTTTATTTTTTTTAATTTTGGGGGATTTTTTTTGGATTTTGGTTTCCCTTCCGGGATCTGGGGGGTTTTTGGATTTTGGGGGTGTTCTTTTGGATTTTGACTTTTCTTTGGGATCCCGGACTTTTTGTGATTTCAGGAGTTTTTTTCTATTTTGGGCAGTGTTTTTGGGGGATTTCGGGGGGGTTTTGTGGGTTTTTTTGAGATTTTGATTTTTCTTTCAGAACTGGGGACTTTTGCGATTTCAAAGGGTTTTTTTTGTATTTTGGGCAGTTTTTTGGGGGGACTTCAGGGGGTTTATTTTTTCTAAATTCTCGCTTTCCCTTCGGGGATCCAGGGTTTTTTTAATTTTGGTTTTTTTTATATTTTGGGGTTTTTTTGGATTTTTGGAGTTTTTTTGGATTTTATGAGGTTTTTTTTGGATTTTGGTATCTCTTTGGGGTCCGGTTCTGGGCAGGCAGCCGCACCTGGGCACGAACTGGTTGGCGGGGCTTTGGGGGCGGTACTCGGGTGCACCATGAACAGCATGTGGGGGAAGCCGGGTGCCGAAATAGGGCGCCGTCGGGTGTGGTGGTGCCGCGAGGACTTGGGCGGTACACGTCCATGCACTTGGGGCAGTACAGCTTGACCATGGCCTCAGCTGGGGATGTCCGGGACAGCCCTGGGCAGGGGGAGCCAATCAGGGTGGGGGCCAGGGGGAGGCACCCCGGAACCCTGGGACTGAATATCCCACACCAAACAATCCACATCAAATAACTTACCCCGAATAACCCGCACCGAATAACCCACATCAAATAACCCACCCTGAATAACCCACCCTGAATAACCCACACCAAATAACCCACCCCAGATAACCCACCCTGAAAACCTGGCACTGAATAACCCATATCAAATAACCCACACCAAATAACCCACCCTGAAACCCTGGCACCGAATAACCCACATCAAATAATCCACACCAAATAACCCACCCTGAAAAACCTGGCACCGAATAACCCACCCTGAATAACCCACCCCCAAATAACCCACCCCCGAACCCTGGGACTGAATATCCCACACCAAACAATCCACACCCAAATAACCCACCCTGAAAAAACCTGGCACCGAATAACCCACCCTGAATAACCCACCCTGAATAACCCACACTAAATAACCCACCCCAGATAACCCACCCTGAAAAACCTGGCACCGAATAACCCACATCAAATAATCCACACCAAATAACCCACCCTGAAAAACCTGGCACCGAATAACCCACCCTGAATAACCCACACTAAATAACCCACCCTGGAACCCTGGGACCGAATATCCCACACCAAACAATCCACACCAAATAACCCACCCTGAAAAACCTGGCACTCGAATAACCCACCCCAAATAACCCACCCAAATAACCCACCCAAATAACCCACCCAAATAACCCATATCAAATAATCCATCCCAAATAACCCCCCCTGAAACCCTGGCACCGAATAACCCACATCAAATAATCCACTCCAAATAACCCACCCTGAAAAACCTGGCACCGAATAACCCACCCTGAATAACCCCCCCCAAATAACCCACCCAAATAACCCTGGGACCGAATACCCACACCAAATAATCCATCCTGAAAAACCTGACACCAAATAACCCACATCAAATAACTCACATCAAATAACCTACCCCAAATAACCCGTATCAAATAATCCATCCCAAATAACCCACCCTGAATACCCTGACACCGAATAACCCACCCTGAATAACTCACACCAAATAACCCACGCCAAATAACCCATATCAAATAATCCATTCCAAATAACCTACCCTGAATAACCCACCCTGAAAACCTTGGCACCGAATAACCCACCCTGAATAACCCACACCAAATAACCCACCTTAAAAACCTGGCACTGAATAACCCACATCAATAATCCCCACCAAATAACCCACCCTGGAACCCCAGGACTGAATAATCCAACCCAAAATCCTGGTACTGAATAACCCACCACGAATAACTTGATCTCAAAAAACCGACCCCAGATAAACCACATCAAATAACCCACACCAAATAACCCACCCTAAAAACCTGACACTGAATAACCCACACCAAATAACGCACATCAAATAACCCACATCAAATAACCCACACCAAATAACCCACCCCAGAACCCTGGGACCGAATATCCCACACCAAATAATCCACCCTGAAAAACGTGATACCAAATAACCTCCCAGTGCCCCCCAGTCCCCCCAGTCCATCCCAGTCCCTCCCAGTGCCCCCCAGTCCATCCCAGTCTCCCCCAGTGCCCCCAGAGTACCCGATGGGCAGCATGGGCTGGTTCTCACAGTACACCCACAGCGGGCAGTACCTCGAAATCTCCCTGCTGGTATTTCTCCAGCTGTGGGGCAGAAGAGGGGTCAGGGGGCAGTTTTGGGGGGCTCAAGGTGGGCACAGGGGCAGTTTTGGGGTGCACAGGGGGGTCAGGGGTGCACAGGGCAGTTTTGGGGTGCACAGGGCAGCTTTTGGGGTGCACAGGGCAGTTTTGGGGGGCTCAGGGCAGTTTTGGGGTTCGCTTCTCTCACCATCTGGGCGATGCCGCGGGTTGGTCAGGGATGTAGCGCCAAGCGTGGATCGGGGGCCTCAGGGGGGTCTCAGGGGGGCCCAGGGGGCAGTTTTGGGGTGCACAGGGGGGTTTTGGGGGGCTCTAGGGCAGTTTTGGGGTGCCGGCTCTCACCATCTGCTAGGAGCGTTGGTCAGGATGTAGCGCGTGGGATTGGGTGGCACAGGGGGGGGCTCAGGGGGGCACAGGGCAGTTTTGGGGGCACAGGTGGATTTTGGGGTGCACAGGGCAGTTTTGGGGGCACAGGGCAGTTTTGGGGTTCGCCTCTCTCACCATCTGGGGCGATGCCGTTGGTCAGGATGTAGCTACAGGGATCGGGGGGGCTCAGGGGTCTCTAGGGGGCCCAGGGGGCAGTTTTGGGGTGCACAGGGCAGTTTTGGGGCACAGGGCAGTTTTGGGGTGCACAGGGCAGTTTTGGGGTTCGCCTCTCTCACCATCTGGGCGATGCCGCCGGTTGGTCAGGGATGTAGCTGCCGTGGATCAGCCCCGTGAGAGCATCTCGGCCGCCTGCCTCGATCAGGTCGCCTCTGGTTGGGGTTGTCCTCCAGCTCCTCGTCTGGGGGTTTGGGGGTCAGCACCCCAAAAACACCTGAGCCGCTTCCCAGAAACCCCCTAAAACACCCCTGAGCCCCCCAAGAACTCCTCTAAAACACTCCTGAGCCCCCCAAGAATCCCTCCCTAAAACACCCTGAGCCCCCCACCAAAACCACACTGAGCCCCCCCCAAAACCACCTGAGCTCCCCCAGGAACCCCCCAAAACACCTGAGCCCCCCCAGGAGCCCTCTAAAACATCTGAGCCCCCTCGAAAACACTCCTGAGCTCCCCAGGAACCCCCCAGAAACACCTGAGCCACCCCAGAAACCCCCCTAAAACTTGAGCCCCCCTAAAAACACCCTGAGCCACTGCAGAAATCCCTCTAAAACATTTGAGCCCCCTAGTCTCTTCTGAACCCCCTTAGTACCTTTGAACTCCCTTAAACCTTCGAGCTCTCCCTCAGATCTCTCTGAGCCCCCTCCCAAATTTCTCTGAGCCCCCCAGATCTCTTCTGAGCTCCCCCAGACCCCCCAGACCCCCCAGCCCCCTGACCTGGCTCCAGGTCCAGGATCATGTCCAGGGCCTGCCTGTAGTGAGGCACTCTGCCTCGTTCAGCCCTCCCCGTCAGGTTGAATTTGTCCTGGATGTAATCCTCGTCCACCCTGGGGGGCAGGGGGCCCAAAGGGGGCAGGGGGCTTAAAAAGGCTTTGGGGGCCCAAAGGGGCTTTGGGGCCCAAAGGGGCGGGGGCCCAAAGGGGCAGGGGGGGCTTGGGGGCAGGGGGCCCAAAGGGCTTTGGGGGCCAAAGGGGGCTTGGGGGCTCAAAGGGGCTTGGGGGGCTCAAAGGGGGTTGGGGGCTCAAAGGGGCCATGCAACTGAACGGTAGCTACGTTTGAG
>JAPFBE010000077.1:0-187966 GCA_034336665.1 Luscinia megarhynchos | reverse complement strand
TTAACCGTTTCGCATTTATCGACAGAAACACTTTCGCATTTTGTACCACTTCAGAAGTAGAGGAAGAAAATTTGGGAGAAATTAAGGGGAAAAATTGCCGGGAAATGGGGAAAAGTTGGGGAAAATGGGAGAAAATTTTTTGGGAATTTGGGGAAATGGGAAAAATTGGGGAAAATGCGGTGCAGGGAAATTCGAGGAGACAATGGGAATTTAGGAAATTGGGGGAAAATTGGGGAAATGGAAAATTTTTGGGGAGAATTTGAAGAATGGGGAAAATTTGAGAGGGGAAAAGTGGAAAATTTTTAAGGAAAATTTGAGAGGAGAAAATTGGGAAAATTTGGGGAGAATTAGGGGAGAAAAATTGGGGAAGAGGGAAAAATTGGGGAAATGGGGAAAATTTGGGGAAAATGGGAAAATTTATGGAGAAGAAATAGGAAAATTTGAAGAGGTAATTTTGGGGGAAATAAGGGGAAAAGTGGGGGAATGGGAAAAATTCTTTGGGGAAGTTGGGGGAAATGGGGAAATTTGGAGAAATGGGAGAAAATTGAGGAGGAAATGGGGGGAAAAATTGGGGGAAAATTTTTGGTGGAAATCAGGGAAAGAATTAAGGGGAAGTGGGAGAAAATTTTGGTGGAAATTGAGGAAAAGAATTAGGGGAAGTGGGAAAATTTGGGAAATGGGAAAATTTGGGGAAATGGGAAAAGTTTTGGGGAAAAGTTGAGGAAAATTTAGGAAAATTTGGGGGAAAATGGGGGAAAATTTGAGGGAAATGGGGGAGGGAAAAATTGGGGGAAAAGGGGGAGAAATGAGGGAAAATTAGGGAAACTGGGGGAGAAATGGGATTGGTGAAAGAGTGGGGGAGAAAATAGGGGAAAATGGGAGTGGGAAAACTTGGGGCGCCAACAAAACGCTCGTAACAAACCCAAAAAACCCCAAAATCTCAGATTTTAACACCAATCTCATCTGATGCCCACCCTGTGCCAGCCACCACGCCCGGGCTGTGCCACGGTGGGAATAGGTAAATGGAGAAGTAGGAAAAAATCAGGAAATTAGGGGTAAAAAAAGAAAAAATGGGGGTAAAATAGGAATTGGGGCGTGGAAATTGGGGAAATGGAGAAGTGGGGACAGCAAAATCAGGAAGAGTGGGTAAAATGGAGAAAAAAATTAAAGAGGGGTGAAATTGAGGAAATTTGGCCAGAATGGATTGAAATGGTGGAGGTGAGTGAGAATGGTGCGAGATCTGGTGAAAATGGAGGAGTGGGGTGAAATTGAAGAAATCAGGAAATTTGGCAGAAAGTGCGGAAAAAATGGAGGAAAGTAGTGAAATGGAGAAAATTGGCTGAAAATAGAGATGTGGGCAAAATGGAAGAAATGGGGTGCAGATGGAGAGTGGCTGAAAGATTGGAGAGAAATCAGGAAAAATGGAGGAAATGGGGGCTGAGATTGGAAGCAGTGTAATGGAAAGCGTGAAAATGGAGTAAATTGGGGTAGAAATGGAGGAAAGGTGGGGTGACATGCAGTAGAATTGAGTTGGAAATGGAGGGTGGGGTAAAAGGAGAATTGGGGGCAAATGATGAAGATTGAGAAAAAAGCGGGGAAATTGGAGGAAACAACAAAGCAGAGTGAAGCCGGCATAAAAAATGGGACCGACCACTAAGCGACAACGTAACCAAACCCAGAAAGCCAAAAATCTCAATTTTGATGCCAACTGTCACCGTCTCTGATGCCAGGCCACCGCGCCGGAGCTGCGCCCGGTGGACATGGCTCTTGGCCGGGCTGGGCCAGCTGGGCTACGATGCACCCGGCGGCAGCGTGGCGAGTGGAGAGTCGCGGCAGCCACGACGGGAAGACTCGCGGCAGGCACGCCTGCGGGAGGTGATGCAAGGTGGCGGCGTGGCGCTGAGCCCACGAGAGCTTAAATCGTCGACCTGCGCACGCCCTCGGTCACCGTCACGGTGGCAGTGGTGCCGCCAGCGGCGGCAACCGCCCGCAGGTGGGTGGCGCTGGGCCGAGGGCTGGTGGCATCTGGGTGGCGTTGGTGGCATCTGGATTGTCTTGGGTGCCATTGGTGACATCCGTTACGTTGGTGGCATCTGGGTGCCATTGGTGCCATTGGTGGCATCTGGGTGCGTTGGTGGCATTGGTGGCATCTGGGTGTCTTGGGTGCCATTGGTGGCATCTGGGTGGCGTTAGTGACATCTTGGTGCCATTGGTAGCATCTAGGTGCCATTGGTGCCATCTGAGTGCAATTGGTGGCATCTGGGTTGCCATTGGTGCCATCTGGGTGCTGTTGGTGCCATTGGTGGCATCTGGGTGTCGTGGTGACATCTTTGTGTCATTGGTGCCATCTGCGGTGCCATTGGTTGCCATCTGGGTCGTTGATTTGTGACATCTTGGTGTCATTGGTGACATCTGGGTGGCATTGGTGCCATTAAGTGGCATCCGGGTGACATTGGATGGCATCTGGGGCCATTGCCTCTGGGTGCCATTGGTGACATCTGGGTGGCATTGGTGGCATCGAGGGTGTCTTAGGGTGCCATTGGTGACATCTGGTGGTGGCATTGGTGCCATCTGGGGGCCATTGGTACCGTGGTGCCATCTGGGTGCCATTGGTGCCATCTGGGTGTCGTGGTGACATCTTGAGTGTCATTGGTGGCATCTGGGTGGCATTGGTGCCATTGGTGGCATCTGGGTGCCGTGGTGGCATCTGGGTGCCATTAGTGACATCTTGGTGCCATTGGTGCCATTGGTGGCATCTGGGTGGCGTGGTGGCATTGGTGGCATCTGGGTTCCATTGGTGGCATCTGGGTGCCATTGGGTGCCATCTGGGTGTCGTTGGTGGCATTTGGGTGCCATTGGTGGCATCTGGGTGCCATTGGTGCCATTGGTGGCATCTGGGTGCCATTAGTGACATCTTGGTGTCATTGGTGCCATCTGGGTGCCGTGGTGCCATTGGTGCCATTGGTGCCATCTGGGTGCCATTGGTGCCATTGGTGGCATCTGGGTGCCATTGGTGCCATCTGGGTGCCATTGGGGTGTCGTGGGTGGCATCTTGGTGTCTTGGGTGCCATTGGTGCCATCTGGGTGTCGTTGGTGGCATTTGGGTGTTGTCGGTGGCATTTGGGTGCCATTGGTGCCATCTTGGTGCCATTGGTGCCATTGGTGCACATCTTGGTGCTATTGGTGCCATTGGTGGCATCTGGGTGCCATTAGTGACATCTTGGTGTCATTGGTGCCATCTGGGTGCCGTGGTGCCATCTGGGTGTTGTTGGTGACATCTTGGTGTCATTGGTGACATCTGGGTGCCATTGGTGCCATTGGTGCCATTGGTGCCATTGAGCGCCATTGGTGGCATCTGGGTGCCGTGGTGCCATCTTGGTGCCATTGGTTCCATCTGGGTGCCATTGGTGGCATCTGGGTGTTGTTGGTGCCATTGGTGGCATCTGGGTGCCATTGGTGCCATCTGGGTGCCATTGGTGCCATTGGTTCCATCTGGGTGCCATTGGTGGCATCTGGGTGTTGTTGGTGACATCTTGGTGTCATTGGTGACATCTGGGTGCCATTGGTGCCATTGGTGCCATCTTGGTGCCATTGGTGGCATCTGGGTGCCATTGGTGCCATTGGTGGCATCGGGGTGCCGTTGGTGCCATCTTGGTGCCATTGGTGCCATTGGTGACATCTGGGTGCCATTGGTGCCATTGGTGCCATCTTGAGTGCCATTGGTGCCATTGGTGGCATCTGGGTGCCATTGGTGGCATTGGTGGCATCTTGGTGTCTTGGGTGCCATTGGTGCCATCTGGGTGTCGTTGGTGGCATTTGGGTGTCGTTGGTGGCATTTGGGTGCCATTGGTGCCATCTTGGTGCCATTGGTGCCATTAGCTGGCATCTGGGTGCCATTGGTGGCATCTGGGTTGCCATTAGTGACATCTGGGTGCCATTGGTTCCATCTGGGTGCCATTGGTGGCATCTGGGTGCCATTAGTGACATCTTGGTGTCATTGGTGACATCTGGGTGCCATTAGTGACATCTGGGTGTCATTGGTGACATCTGGGTGCCATTGGTGCCATCTGGGTGCCATTGGGGTGCCATTGGTGGCATCTTGGTGTCTTGGGTGCCATTGGTGCCATCTGGGTGTCATTGGTGCCATTGGTGGCATCTGGGTGTCTTGGGTGCTGTTGGTGCCATTGGTGCCATTGGTGGCATCTGGGTGCCACTGGTGGCATTTGAGTGTCTTGAGTGCCACTGGTGCCATTGGGGTGTCATTGGTGCCATCGGTCACATTCTGGTGTCATTGGTGGCATCTTGGTGTCCTGGGAGCCACTGGTGGCACCAGAGTGTCACAAATGCCATCGGTGCCACTGGTGGCATCTGAGTGTCACAAGTGCCACTGGTGCCATCTGGGTGCCATTGATGACATTGGTGACATCTGGGTGTCTTGAGTGCCACTGGTGCCATTGGGGTGTCATTGGACCATTGGTGGCATCTGGGAGCCACTGGTGCCATCTGAGTGTCACAAGAGCCATTGGTGCCATCTTGGCCCCCTTGGTGACATTGGTGGCATCTCTGTGTCCTGGGTGCCATCGGTGCCATCTTGGCGCCATTTTTGACATCTTGGTGTCCTGGGAGCCACTGGTGCCATCTTGGTGTCTTGAGTGCCATTGATGGCACTGGTCACATCTGGGTGCCATTGGTGACATTGGTGCCATCTGGGTGTCTTGAGTGCCATTGATGGCACTGGTCACATCTGGGTGCCATTGGTGCCATCTTGGTGTCATTGATGCCATTGATGCCATCTTGGTGTCCTGGGTGCCATTGGTGACATCTGGATGTCACAAGTGGCATCGGTGCTGTTGGGGTGCCATTGGTGCCATTGGTGACATCTTGGTGTCCTGGGAGCCATTGGTGCCATCTGAGTGTCACAAGTGCCACTGGTGCCACCCGGTAGCCATTGATGCCATTTGAGTGTCACAAGTGCCATTTGTGCCATTGGGGTGTCATTGGTGCCATCTTGGTGGCCTGGGAGCCACTGGTGGCACCAGAGTGTCACAAGTGCCACTGGTGCCATCTGGGTGCCATCGGTGCCATTGGTGACATCTGGGTGTCTTGAGTGCCACTGGTGCCATTGGGGTGTCATTGGACCATTGGTGGCATCTGGGAGCCACTGGTGCCATCTGAGTGTCACAAGAGCCATTGGTGCCATCTTGGTGCCACTGATGACATTGGTGGCATCTCTGTGTCCTGGGTGCCATCGGTGCCATCTTGGCGCCATTTGTGACATCTTGGTGTCCTGGGAGCCACTGGTGCCATCTGGGTGTCACGAGTGCCATCGGTGTCATTGGTGACATCTGGGTGCCACTGGTGACATCCGGGTGTCATTGATGCCATTGGTGCCATCTGGGTGTCACAAGTGCCATTGGTGCCATTGGGGTGTCATTGGTGCCATGGGTCACATTCTGGTGCCATTGGTGCCATCTTGGTGTCCTGGGGAGCCATTGATGCCATCTGTGTCACAAGTGCCATTGGTGCCATCTTGGTGCCATTGGTGCCATCTTGGTGTCCTGGGGAGCCATTGATGCCATCTGTGTCACAAGTGCCATTGGTGCCATATTGGTGCCATTGGTGCCATCTTGGTGTCCTGGGAGCCATTGATGCCATCTGTGTCACAAAAGTGCCATTGGTGCCATCTTGGTGCCATTGGTGCCATCTTGGTGTCCTGGGAGCCATTGATGCCATCTGTGTCACAAGTGCCATTGGTGCCATCTTGGTGCCATTGGTGCCATCTTGGTGTCCTGGGAGCCACTGGTGCCATCTGAGTGTCACAAGTGCCATTGGTGCCATCTTGGCCCCCTTGGTGACATTGGTGGCATCTCTGTGTCCTGGGTGCCATCAGTGCCATCTTGGTGCCGTTGATGTCATTGGTGCCATCTGAGTGTCACAAGTGCCACTGGTGTCATTGCTGCCACTGGTGACATCTGAGTGTCACAAGTGCCATTGGTGCCATCCACGTGCTGTTGGTGCCACCTGGGTGCCACTGGTGCCATCTCTGTGTCTTGGGTGATGTTGGTGTCACCTTGGTGTGTTCAGTGCCATTGGTGCCATCTTGGTGCCATTGGTGACATTGGTGGCATCTGGGTGTCCCAAGTGCCATTGGTGCCATCTTGGTGCCATTGGTGACACGTGGTGGCATCTGAGTGTCCCAAGTGCCATTGGTGCCATTTGGTGACATTGGTGGCATTGGTGCCGTGGTGGCATTGGTGGGATTGGTGACATTGGTGACGTTTGATGTCACAAGTGCCACCGGGTGCCATTTGGGTGCCACCGGTGGCATTGGTGCCGTGGTGGCATTGGTGACGTTGGTGACATTTGAGTGTCACAAGTGCCACTGGTGCCATTGGTGGCATTGGTGGCATTGGTGGCGTGGTGGCTTCTGGGTGTCCTGAGTGCCATTGGTCACATCTGGGCACTGCGGCTGCCACCAGTGCCACCTGTCCCCTATCCTGGGTGCCCTCCCTGTCCCCCAGCAGTGTCTCCTGTCCTGGGTGTCCCCAGTGTCCCCAGTGTCCCCAGTGTCCCCAGTGTCCCCAGTGTGTCCCCGTGCCCCAGTGTCCCCAGTGTCCCCAGTGTCCCCAATGTCCCCAGTGTTCCCAGTGTCCCCAGTGTCCCCGTGTCCCACGTGCCCCCAGTGTCCCCAGTGTCCCAATGTCCCCCAGTGTCCCCAATATGTCTCCAGTGTTGTCCCCGTGCCCCAGTGTCCCTAGTGTCCCCAGTGTCCCCAGTGTCCCCAATGTCCCCAGTGTCCCCAGTGTCCCCAGTGTCCCTGTGTGTCCCCAGTGTCCCCAGTGTCCCCAGTGTCCCCTGTGTGTCCCCAGTGTCCCCTGTCCCAGTGTGTGTCGGGTCCGTTCCCGCAGGGGCTGCTCGGAAAGCCTGGCCGCGGTTCCGGCGGAGCTGGATCCGTTCCCGGCCGCGCCCCCGGCTCCGCTCCGGGCCCCGTTCCGCTCCGGGCCGGGCTGGCCCCGCGCCGGCGCCCGGCGCCCCCTGGGGGCCAACGGCGGCAATGGCAGCGCCGGGCAGAGGGAGGCGGCGCCGGGACCCGCCGGGAAACGGTGAGAGAGAGACAGAGGGGGGAGATCACTGAAATTACACGAGAAATTACACCCGAAATTACAGCCAAAATTACACCCAAAATTACAGCCAGTTATAGTCAAAATTACACCCGAAATTACTCGAAATTACAGCACCGGGGACCACGCTGGAAAGCGGAGAGAGAGAGGAGAGATCGAAATTACGCAGTTACACCCGAAATTACAGCCAGTTACAGCCAAAATTACACCCGAAATTACACCCAAAATTACACCTGAAATTACACCAAATTACACCCAAAAATTACAGCGCCGGGACCCGCCGGGAAACGGTGAGAGAGAGACAGAGGGGGAGAGATCACCGAAATTACACACGAAATTACACCCGAAATTACACCCGAAATTACAGCCAGTTACAGCCAAAATTACAGCCGAAATTACACCCAAAATTACAGCCAGTTACAGCCAAAATTACACCCAAAATTACACCCAAAATTGCAGCCAAAATTGCACCCAAAATTACAGCCAAAATTACAGCCGAAATTTCGGTGCGGGACCTCGCCAGGCTTGATGGTGAGATCACTGAAATTACACCCGAAATTACACCCAAAATTACAGCTAAAATTGTACCCAAAATTACACCTGAAATTACACCCAATTACATCTGAAATTACAGCCAAAAATTGCACCCAAAATTACACCCGAAATTAAACCCAAAAATTGCCCCAAAAATTAAGCCTGAAGTTACACCCAAAATTACACCCAAAATTACACCTGAAATTACACCGAGATTGCACCCAAAAGTGCACCCAAAATTACACCTAAATTGCACCGAGAATTACATCCAAATTTACACCCAAAAGATTGCGCGAAATTACAGCCAGTGCACCCAAAATTACAGTCAAAATTACACTGAGATTGCACGAAAATTACACCCAAATTGCCCCGAAATTACACCCAAAATTACAGCCAATTACACCCAAAGTGCACCTGAAATTACACCCAATGACACCCGAGTTACAGCCAAAGGTGTACCCAAAATTACACCTGAAATGACACCCAGTTACATCTGAAATTACACCCAAAATTACAGCCCGAGAATTACACCGGTGCACCCAAAGTGCACCCAAATTACATCCAAAGATGCAGCCAAAGGTGCACCCAAAAGTGCACCCAAAATTACAGCCGATTACACCCCAAAATTGCACCTGAAATTACACCCAATTACACGAAATTACAGCCAAAGATTGCACCCAAATTGTGCCCAAAGGTGCGCGAAATTACACACCCAAAATTACACCCAAAATTGCACCCAAATTACCCAATTACACGCAAAATTACAATCGAAATTACACTCAAAGATTACAGCCCAGATTACAGCTGAAATTACACCAAAGTGCACCCGAAATTACAGCCAAAATTACACTCAAAATTACAGTAAAGGTGCGGCTCAAAAGGTACGGCCGGGGTTCAGCCAAAGATTACAACAAAGGTGACCCAAAATTACAGCCAAAAGTCACACCCAAGGTGCGCCAAAAGTTACACCCAAAGATTCCTGGGTTCACCCCCAAATTCAAAAAAATCCTGAGTTCCTGGGGATTCCCCAAAAATGCTCCCAAAAGTTCCCCTAAAGATTCCTGAGATTCAGCCAAATGTCCACCAAAATCTCCCAAAGATTCCTAGATTTCCCCAAAGATTCCTACCCAAAGATTCCTGTAATTGTTCCCAAAAATCTCGAAAGGGGGATTCCCCCAAGATCCACTCAAAATTCCTGGGTTTTCACCAAAAAATCCCCAAAAGTCCTGGAGATTCCCCAAATGTTACCCCAAAAATGTCCCCAAAAATTCCTGGGATTCATCCCATGATTTCTGACAAAATCTGCTCAAAGTTCCTAAAATTCCCCAAAGGTACCTCCCAAAATTTCCCAAAGATTCCTGAAGGATTCCCAAGAGTGCCCAAAGATTTCCCCAAAATTCCTGGAGTTTCCTCAAAGATCTCCTAGTATTCCTCAAAAGTTCCTGAATTTCCACCCAAAAGGTGCCAAAAAAAATCCCCCAAAGATCTCCCCAGATTCCTGGATTTGCCCCAAAGGGATTCATCCCAAATCCCCCAAGGTCGGAGATTCTCCAAAGTGCCCCCAAAGTTCTTGGGTTTCAGCCAAGGATTCCCCAAAAGATTCCTGGATTTCCCTCAGAGTTCCCCAAAAAATCTCCCAAAGAGTTCCTAAAATTCCCCAAATATTACCCCCATGAATTCCCCCAAAGATTCCTGGATTTCCACCCAAATTCCATAAAAGTTCCCCAAAAATTCCTGGAATTTCCCCAATATCCAAGATTCACCCAAAATTCCTTGATTCCTCCAGAAATCCCCAAAAATGCCCCCCAAGTTTTGAAATTCCCACAAAAATTTCCTCAAATATCTCCCCAAAAATCCCCAAAATCTCCTAAAATTCATGATTTCCACCCAAAATTGCCCAAAGATTCCTGAAATTCAGCTTGAAATCCCCAAAATTCCCCAAAAAGATCTCTCCAAAATTCCTGAAATTCAAAAAAATTAACCCTCAAATTCCTGAATTTCCCCAAGAGAGTCCCCCAAAATTCCTGGTTTTCACCCCCAAATTCCCAAAATTCCACCCAAAAAGTTCCCCTAAAATTCCTGAATTTTCCACCCCCAAAAAAATCCCCAAAAATTCTTGAAATGTCTTCAAAAAGTTCCCGAAAGTTCCCCTCAAAGATTCCTGTAATTCCCTCAAAAAGCTCCTCCAAAATTTCCCTAAAATTCCTGAATTCCCTTAAAATTCCCATTTTCCCCTCATTTCCCTTTTTTTTCCCAATTTTTCCCAATTTTTTCTTTCTTCACTTTCCCTGGAATTTCCCTTGCATTTATTCCCCAAATTTCCCATTTTTCCAAAATTTTTCCCCTTTTTCCCAAATTTCTCATTTTTTCCCAATTTCTCATTTTTTCCCCAAATTTCATCCCCATTTTTCCCAATTTTCCCAAATTTCCTTCCATTTCCCCCATTTTCTCCCCAATTTCCATTTTTCCACAATTTTTCATTTCCCCAAATTTCCCCCCAATTTTCCCCAATTTTTCCCAATTTCCCCAATTTCTCCCAATTTTCCCCACATTTTTCCCCAATTTTTCCCATTTCCCCAAATTTCCCATTATTCCCCACTTTCCCATTTCCCCCAATTTTTTTTCCAATTTTCCCAATTTTCCCCACAATTTCCCATTTCTCCCAATTTCCCCAAATTTCCCATTTTTTCCCAATTTTCCCCCAATTTCCCCATTTCTCCCAATTTCCCAAATTTTCCCCATTTTTCCCAATTTTCCTCAATTTTTTCCCAAGTTTTTTCTTCATTTTTCCCCTGGAGTTTCCTCCCATTTATTCCCAATTTCCCATTTTTTCCAGTTCTCCATTTTTCCAGATTCTCCCATTTTTCCAACTCTCAATTTTCCCAATTTTCCTATTTTTTCCCCAGTTTTCTCATTTCCCCCAATTTTCCCCCAATTTTTTACCCTAATATTCCCAGATTCTCATTTTTCCCCAATTTTCCCAAATGCCACTATATTCCAAATTTTCCCCTTTCCCCCAATTTCCCATTTTCCCCAAATTTCCCATTTTTCCAGCTCTCCCATTTTTTCCCAATTTTCTCCTTTTCCCCCATTTCCTCCCCGATTTTCCCACACTTTTTCCCCAAATTTTTTGCAATTTCCCAATTTTTTCCAAATTTCCCATTGTTCCTAATTTTTCCCAAATTTCCGTTTTTCCCATTTCCCCAATTTCCCCCAATTTTCCCAATTTCCCCCAAATTTTCTCCAATTTTCCCCCAATTTCCATTTTGCCCAATTTTTTCCATTTTTCCACCTCTCCATTTTCCCCATTTCCCCCAATTTTTCCATTTTTCCCAACTTTTTTCAATTTTTCCCCAATTCCCCCAATCTCTCTCACTCTCCCCCAGTTTTTTCCCCATTTTTTCCCCAATTCCCATTTTCTCAATTTCCCATTTTTTCTCCAATTTTCCCCCAAATTTTTCCAATTTTTACCCCAATTTTTTCCCCAAATTTTTTCAATTTCCCTCATTTTTTCCCAAATTTCCCATTTCCTCAATTCCCAATTTCCCAATTCTCTCCTTTTTCCAACTCTGCCATTTTCCCCATTTCCCCAATTTTCCCAAATTTTCCACCTCTCCCCACTCCCCCAGTTTTCCCATTTTTTCCCGATTCCACTTCCCCAATTTCCCATTTCCCCAATTTTCCCCAATTTTCTCAATTTTCCCCAATTTCCATTTTGCTTGAATTTTTTCACCTCCCCATTTTTTCACAATTTCCCCAATTTTGCATTCTCTCCAGTTTTATTTTCAATTCCTTCCCACATTTCCATTTTCATACTACTTTTCCCCAATTTTTTTTAACTTTTTAATTTTTTCCAATTTTTAATTTTGTTTTACATTTTTCAATTTTAGTTTTATTTTGGTTTTTATTTACGTTTTGTTTTTTTCATTTTCAATTTTTTTTACGTTTACAGTTTCAGTTTTCAGTTTTAGTTTTTCGTTTCCCTGCCAGCTCAGTTTCAGATTGCGTTCGGTATCGCGTTCCGGCAAAGCTCCGGCAACTTGAACAGCGAGGGTGAAGTGGGAACGGTGGGGAATTAAGGTGAGGAATTGGGATAAGGTGAGGAATTAAGGAATTAAGGGGAATTGAGAATTGGGGAGATTAAGGATTAGGGAATTGAGGATCGTCGGGAATTAAAGTTGGGGGGCGTCGAGTCGCGTCGTGGAAATTCAGAAGATCCGTGGGAGAATTAAGGAAAATAAATCGGTCGTCGGTTGGAAGATTAGGGTCGAGTCCGTCGGTGGGGAATCGAAATTAAGTCGAATTGGGAAAGTATTGGGGAAAATCGGCGGAAAGTTCGTCGATAAAATCAAAGGCATCGGCGTCGTCCGTCGATCGCGTCAGGGAAGATGGAGATCGATTGGAATGGATCAAGGAATCGAGGTCGGAGATTAAGGATAGGTCGGTTGGTCGGGCGTCGATTAAGTTAAGGAATGGAGATGGGGAAAGTGGGGAGTCTGGAAAATGTATGGGGATTGGGAAGTTAGGGAATTGGAAATCAGCGAAAGGATGGAGAATTGAGATAAAGTGGAAGATCGTCGGAGATTAAGGAATTGGGGAAGTCGTCGTGGGAAATTACAGGGATCGTCGTGGAATTAAGGGAAGTTGGGGAAAATTGGTGGGGAAGGTGGGAATTAGTTAGGATGGGGTCGGTCGATAAGGACGAAGTGGGAAAGTGGGGAAGTCGGTAAATTGATAAATCGGTCGTCGTCATCGGTGGAATCGGTCGATAAATAAAGCGTCGGTGGAGTCAGGGGAAGGTCGGGCGTCGATTAAAATTAGAATCGGTCGGGGATATTAAATCGATTAAGAAATTAGAAATTAAATCGGCGTCGATCGATAGAAGGTCGATTGAATTAAAGAATCGGTCATTCGTTAAAATTAAAATCGGAGAATTAGAATCGATTCGTCGATTAAAATCATCGAGAAGTCAGGGAATCGAGTTCGTTGAAGATCGGTGGAAGTCATTAAAGTTAATAAATTAATGGAAGTTGGTCGAGAACAGATGGAGGTTCGTTCAAAATTCGGTATCCCTGAAATTCACAAGGTCTGGAAGTCGATTCAAAATTCAGAGGATTACGGTACGGTCGTCGTTATGGAAGATTAATGAAGTTGGGGTCGTTAAATTGGATTAAGGATCGGTTAGGTCGTTCGTGGGATTGGTCGTTGGGATTGGTTAGGATGAATTGGGATTAGGAGATGGGGTGGTGGAAGATTGGAGTTAGAATAAGTTGGGAATTCGTGGGTCGGGAGAATTGGGATTAATTAAATTAAGGATTAATTAGAAGTCGTTAAATTGGGATGAATTAAATTGAGTCGGGGAGATTGAATTAGAATAAATTAAATCAAATTAAAATTAAAGTCGTCGAGAATTGGATGGTCCGATGAGTCATAAATTAGATCGTCGATAAATTAAATTAAGGATCGTCGGCGTGGAGTCGTCGAATAATCGGTTCGTCGTCGAGGTCGAGATCGTCGGTCGGAATCGATGGAAGATAGAATCGAGAAGAAATTTGGGATTGGTGGAAATCTGGGAATGATGGGAAATTTAGGAATGGTGGGTTTGGGAATGGTGGAAATTTGGAAATTGTGGGAATGATGGGAAATTTAAGTTGGTGGAAATTTGGGAATGATGGAAATTTGGGAAATGGTGGGAAATTTGGGAATGGTGGGAAATTTGAGGGAATTAATGGTGGGAAATTTAGGATAGGGGAGGGAAATTTGGGATTGGTGGAATGTGGGATTGGTGGGAAATGTGGGAATGGTGGGAGGTGGTTGGTGGAAATTTGGGAATGGGGAGGGAAAATTTGGGAATGATGGGATTTGGGAATGGTGGGAACTTTGGGAATCATGGGAATTTGGGAATGATGTGGGAAATCTGGGGAATTGTGGAAATTTGGGAATGGTGGGAAATTTGGATTGAGTGGGAAATTTGGGAATGATGGAAATTTGGGATTGGTGGGAAATTTGGGAATGATGGGATGGGGAATGGGGAGAGATGGGGATGATGGAAAGGTGGGAATGGTGGGAAATTTCGGGATTGGTGGAAATTTGGGAATGGTGGGAAAGTGGGAATGGTGGAAACCTGGGATTGGTGGAAATTTGGGAATGATGGAAATTTGGGAATGGTGGGAAAGTTTTGGGAATGGTGGGAATTGGGAATGGGATTCCCATCCCCACATTCCCACCCCAGTCCCAATCCTCGACCCCAAATCCCAAATTCCCCATCCCAAACCCAAACTCCAACCCCAATCCCAGATCCTATAGTCTAAATCTCAAACTCCCAACTCGAGAATTTGTTGCTCCATTCCCAAATCCAAATCCCCACCCCAATAGCAAAATCCCAATCTCAAAATCCCTAAAACCCTAGTCCCAATTCTGACTCCCATTCCTAAATCCTCAAATCCCAAATCCCCAATTCCCATCCCCCATTCCCAAATCCTCAAATTCCCCAATCACTAATCCCAAATCTCAAACCCCCCAAATCCCAAACCCAAATTCCCCAATCCCCTAAACCCCATTTCCCAAATCCCCAAATCCCAAATCCTCAAATCCCAAAATTCCCAAAATTCCCCTTTCCCTGCTCCATTCCCAAGTCCCAATTCTAGAACCCAATTCCAAATCTCAATCCCAAACCCCAAACTCCCAAATTCCCCAAATCACAGATTCTAAATCCCAGTTCCCAAATCCTTGAATTCCCAAATCCCAACCCCAAGCCCCCAAATGCCCAAAATTCCCCATTCCCTGCTCCATTCCCAAATCCCAATCTCAGATCCCAGTTCCCCATTTTCAAATCCCCAATTCCCAAATCGAAATTCCCAATCCCAATCCCAATCCCAAATCCCAAATTCCCAAATCCCAATCCCCAAATCCCCTGCTCTCAAAGCGCGTTCCCAAATTCCCCAATCCAAAATCCCCAATCCCCAATTCCAAACCCCCAAATCCCAAATCCCCAAATTCCCAATCAGGGGAGATTCCCAAAACTCCAGGTTCCCAAATCCCAATATCCAATCTCAAATCCCAATTTCCAAATTCCCAAATCCCCAAATCCCAAATCTCAAATAAATCCCTACGATCGAAAGCCCCAATTCCCCAAATTCTCCAAACCCCCAAACCCCCAAATCCCAAATTCCCCAAACCCCCAAATTCCCAAATTCCCTGATTCCCAAACCCCCAAATCCCCAAACTCCCATTCTGAAATCCATTCCCAAACCCCAATTCCCCAAATTCCCAATCTCCCAGAGCCGCTCTGGCACGTCCCGGCCCGCTCAGGTTCAGAAGCCCCGAAGGATTCCCCACCCACCTGAGCAAGGTGAGAGCCACACCCCAAAAGATTCCCAAAATCCCTGCAGTTCCCAAAAATCACATGGACTCCCAAAATCCTGGAATTTCCCAAAAAAATCCCCTAAATTCCTCAAAAATCCTGGAATTCCCAAAAAATTCCCCAAAAATCCCTCTAGAAAAATTCCCCCAAATTCCTGCAAAGTCCATCCCCAAAGACCCAAAAAGTTCCCAGAAAGATCCTGCAATTCCCAAAAGATCGATTCCCAAAGATCCCTGGAATTCCCAAAGATCACTGCAATTCCCAAGATCCCATGGGATTCCCAAAAAGATCCCAGAGAGTGCCAAAGAATCCCCATGGAATTCCCAAAGTCCTGGATTCCAAAAAGATCCACAAAAATTCCCCAAAGATCCCCCAGCCACAGGATTCCCAAAGATCACTGGATTCCTCAAAAGTCCCTCAAATTCCCAAAGGATTCCCAAAATCCTTTTAAAAGATCATGGATTCCCAAAGGGAATCACTTCAGAATTCCAAAATCCCTGGTTCCCAAAAAAAGATCCCAAGTTTTCCAAAAGAATTCCGGGATTCTCTCAAAGAATCTGGAATTCCCAAAGAGATTCCCCAAAAGATCCCTCTAGAAAAGATTCCCCAAATTTCTGCAGTTCAGGAAAAAAATCCCCAAAGCACAAAGATTCCCCAGAAGATCACTGCAATTCCCAGGATCCTTGGGATTCCCAAAATCCCAAAGGAATCCTGGGTCCCAAAAGTCCTGGATTCAAAAGTCCTGGATTCCCAAAGAATATCCACAAAGGGATTCACAAAAGGTCCCCCAAAAGGACAAAGGATTTCTCAAAGATCCTGGGATTCACTCAGGAATCCTCAGGTTCCCAAAAGATGCCCAAAGGAAATCCTTTTCAAAGATCCTGGGGTTCAAAAGTCAGCTGGGATTCCCCAAAGGAATCCCTGGTTCCCAAAAGAATCCCAGGATTCCCAAGGATCCCCCAGGATTCTCTCAAAAGATCCTGGATTCCCAAAGGATTCCCAAAAGATCCTCTAGAAAAAGTTTCACAGATTCCTGCAGTTCAGGGAGAAAATCCTCCCCAAAAAGCCAAAAGTTCAGAGAAATCCTTGATTCCCAAAAGATCCCAGGATTCCCAGAATCCTGGGTTCCCAGAAGATCCTGCAGTTCCCAAAAGTCCCCGATTCCCAAAGTCCCTGGGTTCCCAAAGATCCTCGATTCCCAAGATCCTTGGAATTCCCCAAAAATCCCCAAAGGGAATCCTAGATTCCCAAAAGATCACAAAGGGAATTCCCAAAAGATCCCAAAAAGGCCCAAAGGATTCTCAAAAGGTCCCCAAAGAGCCAAAGGGATTCCCCAAAAAGATCACTGGGTTTTCATGAAACCCTCACTGGATTCTCCAAAAAGTGCCCCAGAATTCCCCTCAAAGGAGATCCCCTGGATTCCCAAAAGTTCCAAAAATCACTCCAGAAGATCCTAGAGTGCCCAAAATCCTCCAGGATTCGAAAGGTCCCCAGGGATTCCCTAAAAGATCATTGGGATTCCCCAAAAAGGATTCTGATCAAAGAATCCTCCCAGAAGGGATTCTTCAAAGGCCAGATTCCAAGATTCACTGGGTTGCAAAAGAGATGATCAAAAATCTTGGATTCTCAAAAATCATGGATTCCTAAAAGAATCCCCTGGATGTCCCAAAAAACCCACAAAGGATTTCTCCAAAGGATCTAGGGCTCCCAGGATTCCCAAAAGATCTCCCCTGAGGCCAAGGATTCCCAAAAGTGCTGCCGTTCCCAGATCCTGGATTTTTCAGAAAGTCCCCACAGTTCAAAAGAATCTCCCCCAAAAAGTCCTGGGTTTTTCAAAGACCACTCCTGGGATTCCCAAAATGCGGGATTTCACCCCAAAGGGATTCCTGGATTTCCCAAAAGATCCTCAGGATTCCCCAAAGTTTCACAAAGTCCCCAGTTCCTGAGATTCCCAAAGGTCCCAGAAAATCCTGGGATTCCTAAAAATCCCCAAAATCCCACAGATCCTGGATTCCTAAAGATCCCCAAAAGATCATAGATTCCCAAAATAATCCCAGGATTCCCCAAAAATCCCCCTAGGGATTCCTCAAAATCCCAAGAAAATCCTCCAGAAAGATCCTCCAAAACTCTGGATTTCCAAAAGAGCTCCCCAAAACTCCTTGGATTCATAAAGATTCACTGGATTCCCAAAAGATCTCGGGGATTCCCCAAAAGATCCTCTACAGAGCTCTTCAGGATTCCCAAAGATTCCCAAAGTTCCCAAAGATTCATGATTTTTTGGGAGATTCAGGGGTTTGGGGGATTCTGGGAAAAATCTTTGAGGGGTTTTGGGAATTCAGATTTTTGGGAGAATTCTAGGGATTTCTGGGAATTCAGGATTATTGAGAATTCCCAGATTTTTGGGGGATCCCTGAGGGATTTCTGTGAATTCGAGGGATTTTTGGGGAGTCCCTGAGGGGATTTTTGAGGGAATTATTGAGATTTTGAGTCTGGGGGATTTTTTTGAGAATTTCAGCATTTTTCTTTGGGGAATTCAGGATTTTTGGGAAAATTTTTGAATTTTTTGTTAATTCAGGGGGTTTTTGTTTTGTTCTTTTTCCCAATTCCAGGATTTTTTTGGAGGGAATTTCTTTAGGGATTTTTTAGGAATTCAGAACTTTTTGAGGGAGTAATTTTGGGGAATTTTTGAAAATTCAAGGAGTTTTTGGGGATTTTTTGAGAATTCAAAAATTTTTGGGAATTCCAGAATTTTTGGGGGAATTTTTGGGATTTTTAGGGAATTCAGGATTTTTGGGGGAATTCACAGATTTTTGGGGGATTTTTTGAGAATTTTTTGGAATTTGGGATTTTCTGGAATTCCCAGAATTCTCAAAATTCCCAATTCAGGATTTTTTTGGGAATTCTGGGGGATTTTTGGGAATTCCTGGATTTTTTGGGGGAATTTTCTTTGGGAATTCCAGGGTATTTTTGGGGGAATTTTTGGGGAATCTTTTGAATTCTGGGGGATTTTTTGGGGGAATTCAGGATTTTTTCTTTGGGAATTCCATGATTTTTTGGGAAAATTTCCGAGAATTTTTTGGTAATTCAGGGTTGCTTTTTGTTTGCTTGGGTTTTTCCAATTCCATGATTTTTGAGGAATTTTTGGGATTTTTGGAAATTCCACCCAGATATTTGGGGGAATTTTGGGGGAATTCAGGATTTTTAGGAGAATTTTTGGGGGGATCTTTTGGGGAATTCCAGGATTTTTTTGGGGAATTTTTGGCAATTCCAGTATTTTTGGGGGTGATTTTTTGCAGGGAATTTTTTTGGGAATTCCAGGATTCTTGGGGGGAATTTTTTTAGGGAGTTTTTGGAATTTGGCCTTTTCCTGGAATTCCCAAATTCCCACAATCCCCAAATTCCCAAAATCTCAAATTCCCAAGTTCCCAGAATCCCAAATCCCCAAATCCCCAAATTCCCAGAATCCCAAATTCCCAGAATCACAAATCCCCAAATCCCCTAATTCCCAAATTCCCAGAATCCCCAAATCCCCAAATTCCCAGAATCCCAAATTCCCAGAATCACAAATCCCCAAATCCCCAAATTCCCAAATTCCCAGAATCCCAAATTCCCAAATGCCCCCAAGTCCCAGAATCCCAAATCCCCAAATTCCCTAATCCCCAAATTCCCAGAATCCCAAATTTGCAAATTCCCAAATGCCCAAAGTCCCAGAATCTCAAATCCCCAAATTCCCAAATTCTGAATTCCCAAATGCCCAAATTCCCAAAATCCCCAAATTCCCAGAATTCCCAAATCCCCAAATTCCCAAATTCCTGAATTCCCAAATCCCCAAATCCCCAAATTCCTGAATTCCCAAATTCCCAGAATTCCCAGAATCCCAAATCCCCAAATCCCAAACTCCCAGAATCCCAAATCCCCCAATTCCCAAATCCCCAAATTCCCAAAATTCCCCAGAATCCCAAATCCCCAAATCCCCAAATTCCCAGAATTCCCAGAATCCCAAATCCCCAAATTCCCAGAATCCCCAGATTCCCAAATCCCCAAATCCCCAATTTCCCACAATCCCCTCTGTTCCCGCAGGCCGCGCCCTCCTGCAGCCCCTCCCCCCTCTCCAGCTCCGCCTCCAGCGAGGCCGAGGCCTGGAATGGCGGCAAGGGCATAAAGGATTCTGGGAAGGGACACAAAGGATTCTGGGATTGTATGAGGAATTGTGGGATGGACTATAAAGGATTCTGGGAAGGACCTGAGGAATTGTGGGAAGGAAGCGAGGAACTCTGGGATTGACTTAAGGAATTGTGGGAAGGGCATAAAGAGGATTCTGGGATTGACCCACCGGAATTCTGGGATCGCGTAAGGGAATTGTGGGATTGGCCCCGCCCAGCCCAGGTGGGTTTTGAGGGAAAAAATCCCAATTTTGGTTAAAATTCCCTTTTTTTGGTGTTAAAATTTCCTTTTTTGGTTAAAATTCTTGGTTTTGGTGAAATTTTCCGTATGTGATTAAAATTCCAATTTTTGGTTCAAATTCCAATTTTTGCAGAAAATTGCCAGTTTTGGTTAAAAATTCCTTTTTCTGATTAAAATCCCAACTTTTGGTTAAAATTCCCTTTTTTTGGTGTTAAAATTCCCTTTCTTGGTTAAAATTCTCGTTTTTGGTAAAATTTTCTGTATTTGATTAAAATTCCAATTTTTGGTTCAAATTTCTCTTTTTCTGATGTTAAAATTCCAATTTTTGGTTAAAATTCCCATTTTTGGTTAAAAAATTCCCTTTTTTGGTTAAAATTTTCATTTTTGGCTAAAATTTCCATTTTTGGTTAAAATTCCCTTTTTTGGTTAAAAAATTCCCTTTTTTGGTTAAAATTCCCTTTCTTGGTTAAAATTCTTTTTTCTGATTAAAATCCCAATTTTTGGGTAAAATTCCCATTTTAGGTTAAAATTTCCTTTTTTTGGTGTTAAAATCCCCATTTTTGGTAAAAATTCCCATTTTTTGTGAAAATTCCCATTTCTTGGTTATTATTCCCGTTTTTCGTTCCTAAAATTTTCTTTTTTAAAAAATTCCTTTTTTCTTGTTAAAATTCCCAATTTTTTATTGTTAAATTTTCCATTTTTTCGTTAAAATTCCCAATTTCTGTTATTAAAATTCCATTTTCTGATTAAAATTCCCAATTCTTTTCTGTTCAAATTCTCCTATTTTTGGTTTAAAATTCTCAATTTTATTTTCCTAAAAATTCCCTAATATTAAAAAAAAAAAATATTTAATTTTTCCTAAAAATTTCAGCTGATTTTTGGTTAAAATTCCCAAAATTTTGCTGCTTGAAAAATTCCCAATTTTTCTGTTAAAAACTCCTTTTTTTCTCCTCTAAAAATTCCCATTTTTTTTGTTAAAATTCTCATTTTTCTAAAAATTCCCTTTTTCCCTTTTTTTTTCAAAATTCCCCGAATTTTTTGGGTTAAAATTCCTGTTTTTTAATAAAATTCAGTTTCTTCTTTAAATTTCTGGTTTTTTGCTTTTTGTTAAAATTCATAATTTTTTCAGTTAAAAAATTCTCTTTTTTTGGTTAATTTATTTTTTTCCCATGTTCTTGATAAAAAAAATTCTGATTTTTTTTCCTAAAATTTCTTTTTTCTTTCTAAAAATCCTCAATATTTAAAAAAAATTCCTGAGTTTTTTTTAAATTAAAATCTTAAATTTTTGTTAAAATTTCCCAAATTTTGTGTTTAAAACTCCCAATTTTTTTTCTAAAAGTTCCAATTCTTTTTCTAAAAATTTCCAATTTTTTTTCTAAAAATTCTGAATTTTTTTTCAGTAAAAATTCTCTGGAATTTATTGTTTAAAGAAATTCCAATTTATTTATTGAAAAATGCAGAATTTTTTTGTTTAAAAAATCCCCATGTTTTTACTAAATTTTCCCATTTTTCTGCTTAAAAATTCCCCCCAAATTTTTTAATTTTTAATTTTCAATTTTTTTTAATAAAAATTTTTCAATTTTTTTTATTTTTTCCATTTCAGGCCTCAAATTCCCAGCAGAGCCAAAATTCCCAATTTTTCTCTGTTAAAATTCCCATTTTTTTAAAAAATCCCCGTTCCAAAAAACTCCTCATTTTTTCCTATAAATTCCTGGGGCTTTTTTTTCATCAAATTCCCATTTTTTTTCCTTAAAAATTCCCATTTTTTTTCCTAAAAATTCCCATTTTTTGCTTAAAAATTCACAATTTTTTTGCCTAAAAATATCCTTTTTTTTCCAAAATCCTCATTTTTTTTCTATAAATAACCGGGGCTTTTTTTGTTCATATTCCCAAAATTTGGTTAAAATTCCTATTTTTCTGCTTAAAAATTCCCATTTTTTGCTTAAAAAATTTGCAATTTTTCTAAAATTCCCAATTTTTGGCCCTAAAAATATCCTTTTTTTCCCAAAAATCTTCTTTTTTTTCTATAAATAACCGGGCATTTTTTTGTTAAAATTCCCAAGTTTTTGGTTAAAATTCACTTTTTTTGCTTTAAAAATTCCCTTTTTTTGCTTTTGTAAAAGTTCCCATTTTTTTGCTTAAAATTTTCCCAATCTAAAAATTCCATCGTTTTTTCCTAAAAAATCCTCATTTTTTCTCCTATAAATTCCTGGGGCTTTTTTCATAAAACTCCCCAAATTTTTGGTTAAAATTCCCAAATTTTTGTCTAAAATTTGCAATTTTTCAGTTAAAAACTTCAGATTTTTTCCTAAAAATTCCCATTTTTTTGCTTAAAAATTCACAATTTTTTTGTGAAAACTCCCAGTTTTTTTCTTCTAAAAACTTCAATTTTTTCCCTAACAATTCTCTTTTTTTTCTAAAAACTCTTGGGTCTTTTTTGTTAAAAATTCCCAAATTTCTTTTTGCTTAAAAATTCACAATTTTTGCTTAAAAATTCCTAATTTTTCTAAATATTCCCATTTTTTTTCCTAAAAGTTTCCATTTTTTGCTTAAAATTCCCAATTTTTTTCCTAAAAATCCTCATTTTTTTCCTATAAATTCCTGGGGCTTTTTTTAAATAAAATTCTCAAAATTTTGAGCTAAAAATATGTAATTTTTGCTGATTAAAAACTCCCGGATTTTTTCCCTAAAAATTCCCAATTTTTTTTCTTAAAAATCCCTAATTTTCTCTTAAAAAATTCTGGGAGTACTTTTTCTTAAAATTCTGAGGGTTTTTTGGTTAAAATTCCCAAATATTTGGCTAAAATCCACTAAATTTTTAGTTAAAACTTTTAACTTTTTCCTAAAATTCCCATTTTTTTGCTTAAAAATTCCCAATTTTCTTTTGTGAGAAACTCCTAACTTTTTTCTAAAACTCTTATTTAATGTAAAACATTCTAATTTTTTTAATAAAAATTCTGATTTTTCTCTTTTTCCACCCCTCCAGGTCCCAGCAGTGCAAGTCGGTTCCCAATCCTTCCTGGCAGAGCCAAAATTCCCAATTTTTCTCTTAAAATTCCCATTAAAAAAACAACATTTTTTTCCTATAAATTCCCTGGGCTTTTTGTTCAAAATTCCCAAATTTTTGGTTAAAAATTCCGATGTATTTTCTAAAATCCCTCTGTAAAAAATTCCCCCTTTTTTGCTTAAAATTCCCTAATTTTTTTCCCAAACTTCCCATTTTTTTTCCAAAAAATCCTCATTTTTCTCTATAAATTCCCTGGGTTGTTTGTTAAAAGATTCCCAAATTTTTAGTTAAAATCACTGATTTTTTTATTTAAAAATTAGGAATTTTTTATGATCATGCCCAATTTTTCCCTAAAACTCCCCTAATTTTTTCCTAAAATTCATACCTAAAATTCTAAATTTTTTCTAAAAGAAATTTTCCTAATCCTAAAAAGTCCTCATTTTTTTCCCTATCAATCTCCTGGGGTTTCTTGTTAAAATTCCCAAATTTTTTGGTTAAAAATTCTAATTTTTAGCTTCCTAAATTTGGAAACTCTTTGTGGTCAAAACCTCCCAATTTTTTCCTAAAAACTCCCTAATTTTTTTTCCTAAAAATTTTTTCTAAAAAATTCTAACAGAAATTTTATTTGAAAGAAACATATTTTTTACAAAGAATTTGATTTTTTTCCCTTTTTTCCTCCCAGGTCCCAGCTGTCTGATGCCGGGTTCGAAATCCTTCCTGGCAGAGCCAATATTCCCAATTTTTCTCCTTAAAATTCCTTTTTAAAAAAAAAAAAAAAAATTTCTATAAATTCCTGGGATTTTTTGTTAAAATTCCCAAATTTTGTTTAAAAATTCCCGATGCTTTTCCTAAAGAATTCCCTTTTTGCTTAAAATTCCCCTGCTTAAAATTCCCAATTTTTTTCTTTCCAAAAAGCTTCCCATTTTTTCTTCCAAAAAATCCCGTCTCTATAAATTCCTGCTGCTTTGTTAGAAATTCCAAATCTTTTTAGTTAGAAAGTGCGAAGTGTGTGTTCAAAAATTAGGAATTTTCTTTAAAATGCCCAATTTTTTCCCTAAAAGCTTTCCATGTTTCATAAAATTATGCTTTTTAATAAAGAATTCCAAATTTTTCTAAAAATTCCAATTTTTTCCTCAAAAATCCTCATTTTTTTTCCCTATCAGTTCCTGGGGTTTCTTGTTAAAATTCCCTAAATTTTTAGTTAAAAATTCCCAAATTTTGGCTACAAATTTGGAATTTTATGCTTAAAAACCTCCCAATTTTTCCTAAAACTCCTAATCATGCCTAAAAATTCCCATTTTTTCTAAAAAATTCTAACAGAAATTTTATTGGAAAACATTTTTATTTTTTTACAAAAAATTCTGATTTTTTTCCTCCCCCAGGTCCCAGCTGTCGGGCTACGGTTCCCCAAATCCTTCCTCTCTGGCAGAGCCAGATATTCCCAATTTTTCTCTTAAAATTCCTATTATTTTCCTACCATAAATTCCTGGGACTTTTGTTTTTTGTTAAAATTCCCAAATTTCTTTTGTTTAGAAAAATTCCACGATGTTTTTCCTAAAAATTCCCTGTAAAATTCCCATTTTTTGCTGTAAAATTTAATTTGTTTTTGCTAAAAATTCACTATCTCTAAAATCCTCATTTTTTTCTCTATAAATTCCCTGGGGTTTCTTGTTGAAAACTCCCTCTAATTTTTAGTTAAAAATTTCAAATTTTTGGCTAAAAATTCGCAATTTTACCTAGTTAAAAACTCCCAATCCTAAAAAATTTCTTTTTTCTAAAAATTCTAACAGAAATTTTTATTTGTAAACATTTTAATTTTTTACAAAAATTCTGATTTTTTCCCTTTTTCTTTTTTCCTCCCCAGGTCCCAGCTGTCAGCATCGGTTCCCAAATCCTTCCCTGGCAGAGCCCAGAATTCTTAATTTTTCTCTTAAAATTCCCATTAAAAACAAAAAATTACCTTTTTTTTCTCATAAATTCCTGGAGTTTTTTGTTAAAATTCCCAAATTTTTAGTTAAAAATTCCCGATTTTTTCCTAAAAAATTCCATTTTTGCTTAAAATTCCCATATGTAAAATTCCCAATTTTTCTACAAAATTCTCAATTTTTTCCTAAAAATCCTCATTTTTTCCCTATCAATTCCTGGGGTTTCTTGTTAAAATTCCCAAATTTTTAGTTAAAAATTCCCAAATTTTTAGCTAAAAAATTCGAATTTTAAGTATGCTAAAACGCCAATTTTTTCCTAAAACTCCCAATTTTTTCCTAAAAATTTCCCTTTACCTAAAGAAAATCCTAACAGAAATTTTATTGGAAAATATTTTTAATTTTTTTACAAAATTCTGATTTTTTCTTTCTTTTCTCTCCCCAGGTCCCAGCTGTCATGCTGGTTCCCTAAATCCTTCCCCACGTTCCCTGCAGAGCCAAAGCCTAGGGGGCCGAGGGCAGGGGGCAGGGGGCAGGGGCTTGGGCCGGGGGGCAGGGCCTGGGCCGAGGCTGGGGCAGCAGGCTGGGGCGGGGCCAGGGCTGGAGGCTCAGGACGAGCCCCGGAGAGCAAAACGTGAGTGAGAAATTGGGGAAAATTTGGGGGAAATTTGGGGAGATTTTGGGATTTTGGGAGGGGAAAAATTTGGGAATTGGGATCCAAAAAAAGGGATTTGGGGGGGAGAAAAAATGGGAATTGGGGTTTCAAAAAAAATGGGGTAAGGGAGAGAAAAATGGGATTTGGGAGGGAAATTTGGGATTTGGGAGGGAGAAAATGGGATTTGGGAGGGGAAATTTGGGAATTGGGATCCAAAAAAGGGATTTCGGGAGGGAAATGTGGGAGAAAAAATGGGAATTGGGGTAAAAAAAAATGGGATTTGGGAGGGAAAAAATTTGGGATTTGAGGGAAAAAATTGGGATTTGGAAAATGAAATTTGGGATTTGGGGATGGAAAAATTTGGGATTTGAGGGAAAAATTGGGATTTGGGATTGGAAAAAATGGGAATTGGGACCTAAAATGGGATTTTGGGAGGGAAATTTGGGATCTGAGGGAAAAAAATTGGGATTTGGAAGAGGAAATTTGGTATTTGGGGGTAGAAAAAAATGGGATTTGGGATAAAAAATGGGAATTGGGGTTGGAAAAAATGGGAATTGGGATCCAAAAAAAAGGGGATTTGGGAGGGAAATTTGGGAGAAAAAAAATGGGAATTGGGGTAAAAAAATTGGGATTTGGGAGGGGGAAAAAATTTTGGGATTTGAGGGAAAAAATTGGAATTTGGAAAATGAAATTTGGGATTTGGGGATGGAAAAATTTGGGATTTGAGGGAAAAATTGGGATTTGGGGATTGGAAAAAATTGGGATTTGGGATTGGAAAATGGGAATTGGGATCAAAAATGAATTTGAGATCAAAAAAGTCGGATTTGAGAGGAGAAAAATTTGGGATTTGGGGGAAAAATGGGAATTTGGGCTAAAAAAAATGGGAATTTGGGAGGGAAAAATTTGGGATTTGGGATCCAGAAAAAAGAATTTGTGGGGGAAAAATTTGGATTTGGGGGCAAAATTGGGATTTGGGATTTGGGGAGGGAAAATTTGGGATTTGGGATCCAAAAATGGGAATTGGGGAAAATTTGGGAATTGGGGGAAGGAAATCTTTGGGATTTGGGATCCAAAAATGGGAATTCTGGGGATGGATTTGGGGTAAAAAATGAGATTTTGGTGGAAATGGGTTTTTCTGGGATTTTTGGATGGAATTTCTTAATTTGATTTTGATGGATTTGTGTGGATTCTTTTTTTCCCTGGGATTGTTTTGGGATTTCAATGGAATTTGTGTCCTCAGGTAGGTGAAGGTGTTGAGGCAACATATGATTTTAATGGGAATTTGAAATGGAATTTTAATGAAATTTTATGGATTTTAATGGAATTTTAATGGGAATTTTATAGGAATCTTTTAGTGGATTTTAATGGAATTTATTAGGATTTTATGGACCTTTTATGGCATTTTAATGAGGTTTTTTCTGGAATTTTAATGAGAATTTTAAAGGGATTATAATGGAATCCTTTATAGGATCTTTAGTGGGAATTTGAATCGGGTTTTAATGGGATTTTAGTGGGTTTTAATGGATTTTTATGGAATTTTAATGGATTTTTATGGGAATTTAATGGAATGTTAATGGGATTTTAATGGAATTTTAATGAGGTTTTCTGGAATTTTAACCGAGTTTCTCTAATGGGATTTTAATGGGAATTTTAATAGGATTTTTAATGGAATTTAATGGAATTTTTATGACTTTTAATGGGATTTTGATGATTTTTAGTAGCATCTTTAATGGGATTTTTAATGTGATTTTAATGAGGTTTTTCTGGAATTTTTAATGGGAATTTTAATGGGATTTTTATGGAATTTTAATGAGGTTTTTCTGGAATTTTAATGAGATTTTAATGGCATTTTTATGGGAATTTTATGGGATTTTAATGTGATTTTATTGGAATTTTAATGACATTTTAATGGGATTTCAATTGAATTTTTAATGGAATTTTTAACAGCGATTTTAATGGAATTTCTGCGAGTTTTAGTGGGATTTTTATGGAATTTTAACGGATTTTATGAGATTTTTTGTTTTTTCATGAATTTTTGGGGATTTTATTGGAACCCCAATGATTTTTCTGGAATTCCTCCCCAGGCAGGTGAACGTGGTGGGAGCAGCAGCAGTCTGGATTTGTGGGATTTTATGGATTTAAATGAATTTTTAATGGAAATTTTAATGGCATTTTATGGAGTTTTAATGGGATTTTATGGAATTCTAATGGGACTTTAATAGATTTCTATGGAATTTTAATAAGGTTTTCTTTCTGGAATTTTAATATGATTTTAATGGAATTTTACAGGATTTTTAGTGGGACTTTTTATGGAAATTTTAATAGGGTCTCTAATAGAATTTTAATGGGATTCTTACAAAAATTTTAATGGGTTTTTAATGGGACCTTTAATGGAATTTTAATGAGGTTTTCTCTGGAATTTTAATGGGATTTTTAAATGTGATGTTAATGGAACTTTTTACAGGATTTTAGAGGGGCTGATAGAAATTTTAATACAATTTTAATGTGATTTTTATGGGATTTTTAATGCAATTTTAATGAGGTTTTTTCTGGAATTGTAAATGGACTTTTAATGGGATTCTAATGAAATTTTAATGGGATTTTTACAAGAATTTTAATAGATTTTTATGGAATTCTAATGAGGTTTTTCTGGAAATTTTTAATGGGATTTGTAAGGGGATTTCGAAGGAATTTTTAACGGGATCTTTTTATGGGATTTTTTTGATTTTTCATGGAATTTTTTGGGATTTTGTTGGAATTCCTGAATTCCCAATGATTTTATTGGGATTTCCCCCCTCCCCAGGCAGGTGAACGTGTTGGGGAAGCCGTGGCTCCGGGATTTGGGGATTTTTATGGGATTTAAATGAATTTTAATGGAAAACTTTTGGAATTTTAATGGGAATTTTTATGGACTTTAATGGGATTTTAAATCGAATTTTAATGGGATTTTTAATGGGAATTTTTAATGTGATTTTAATGAATTTTTAACGCTGATTTTTATGGGATTTTTTGGGGATTTTTGAATTATTTTCCATGATATTTTTGAATTCCTGGAATCCCCAAATGATTTTTAGAATTTTATGGGATTTTTTTGTTTTTTCATGGGTTTTTGGGGATTTTGTTGGAATTTTCCATGAATTCCATGGATTCCTGTCCCCAGGCAGGTGAACGTGGTTCCGCCAAGTCGATGTCTGGGATAGGGATCAGCAGCGTGAATTTTTGGATGAATTTTAACGGGGATTTTATGGGATTTGTTTTTTCATGAGTTTTTATAGGAATTTTCTGGAATCCCACGAATTTTCAGCCGTGTCTGCTCAGATTTTTGTGGGATTTGGCGAATTTTGATGAATTTTTAACGATTTTCATGGGATTTTTGTTTTTTCATGGGTTTTTGGGATTTCTGTTGAATTTTCCATGAATTCCATGGATTCCTGTCCCCAGGCAGGTGAACTGTTAGCAGCCACGGCCCGGATTTGGGGACATTTGTGGGATTTGATGAATTTTAACGGGATTTTCATGGGATGTCTTTCAGGGATTTGTCTTTTCATAGAATTTTTGGTGATTTTGTTAAGAATTCCTGAGCTTGGAATTTTCGAGGTGAACGTGGTTAGGCTATGGCTCTGGATTTGGGGATTTTTTGACTTTCGAACTTTGGATGAATTTTAACGGGATTTTCATGGGATTTTTTGTTTTTCATGGGTTTTTATAGGAATTTTGTTAAGAATTCCTGAATTTATGGAATTTGTGCCCCAGGCAGGTGAACGTGGTTCGGCAGCCACGGCTCCAGGGATTTGGGGATTTTTATGGGATTTTCGATGAATTTCGATGAATGTGATGAATTTCTAGCGGATTTTCATGGAATTTTTGTGATCTTTGTTCAGAATTCCTGGAATTTTCTGGAATTTCCCCAGGCAGGTGAACGTAGTTTGGGCGCAGCAGCGTGCTCAAGGCTCCCCTGCGGGACCTCGCGCCTGCTCAGCCTCCTCAAATCCTCTCCATCGAGATCTACCTGGAAGCGCCTCATCCTGATGGACACGGGCCCGCCCTCGAGCCCCGAGTGCCCTCAAGGTGTGAGACGGGAGCTCCCAAATTCCACATCCCTGGACCCAGAAAACCCATTTCCACATATTTTCTCCCACATTTTTGCATTTTCCCCCATTTCCCCCATTTCCCCCATTTCCCCATTTCCCCATTTCCCCCATTCCATTTCCCCATTTCCCCCATTTCCCATTTCCCCATTTCCCCATTTCCCATTTCCCCATTTCCCCCATTTTCCCATTTCCCCCATTTCCCCATTCCCCCCATTTCCCCATTTCCCCATCTCCCCATTTCCCCCATTTCATTTCCCCATTTCCCCCATTTCCCCCATTTCCTATATTTTCCCCCATTCCCCCATTTCCCATTTCCCCATTCCCCCATCTCCCCCATTTCCCCACTTCCCCATTCCCCCCATTTCCCCCATTCCCCCATTTCCCATCATTCCCCCCCATTCCCCATTTCCCCATTCCCCCCATTCCCCCCCCATTCCCCCATTCCCCCATTTCCCCATTTCCCATTTCCCCATTTCCCCTCATTTTCCCATTTCCATTTTACCCCATTTCCCCATTTCCCCCATTTCCCATTTCCCCCATTTCCCATCTCCCCATTCCCCCATTTCCCCATTTCCATCCCCATTTCCCCATTTTCCCATCTCCCCATTTCCCCATTTCCCATTCCATTTCCCCATTTCCCCCATTTCCCCCATTTCCCCATTCCCCCATTTCTTCTCCATTTCCCCATTTCCCCCATTTCCCATTTCCCCCATTTCCCCTTTTCTCCCATTTCCCCCATTTCCCTCCCCATTTCCCCATTTCCCCATTTCTCCATTTCCCCATTCTCCCCATTTCTCCCATTTCCCCATTTCCCCCATTTCTATTCCCCCATTTCCCCATTTCCCCCATTTCCCCCATTTCCCCCATTTCCCCATTCCCCCATTTCTCCCCATTCCCCCATTTCCCATTTTCTCCCCATTTCCCCCATTTTCTCCCATTTCCCCATTTCCCCATTTCTCCCCATTTCCCCCATTTTCCCATTTTCCCATTTTCCCTCCCCATTTCCCATTTCCCCATTTCCCCCATTTCCCCATTTCCCTTTCCATCTCCCATTTTCCCTCCCATTCCCCCCATTCTCCCCATTTCCCCATTTCCCCATTTTCCCCCCATTTCCCCATTTCTCCATTTCCCCCCATTTCTCCCCCATTTCTCCCCCATTTTCCCCTCATCTCCCCATTTCCCATTTCCCCCATTTCCCCCATTTCCCCCATTTCCCCCATTTCCCCCCATTTCCCCCATTTCCCCCATTTCCCCCATTTTCCCCAATTTTCTCCCCATTTCCCCCCATTTTCCCCATTTCCCCCATTTCCCCATTTCCCCATTCTCCCCATTCTCCCCATTTTCCCCCATTATCCCCATTTTCCCCATTTCCCCATCACCCCCATTTCCCCATTTTCCCATTTCCCCATTTCTCCCCATTTCCCCCATTTCCCCATTTCTCCCCATTTCCCCCATTTCCCCATTTCCCCCCATCTCCCCATTTCCCCATTTCCCCATTTCCCATTTTCCCCCCATTTCCCCATTTCCCCCATTTCCCCATTTCCCCATTTTTCTCCCATTTCCCCATTTCCCCCATTTCCCCCATTTCCCCCATTTCCCCATTTTCCCCATTCCCTCACTTCCCTCATTTCCCCATTTCCCATTTCCCCATTTCTCCATTTCCCCCATTTCCCCATTTCCCCATTTCCCCATTTCCCCATTTTCCCCATTTCCCCACTTCCCCATTTCCCATCTCATCTCCCCCATTCCCCCATTTCCCCATTTCCCCATTCCCCCATTTCCCCATTTCCCCATTTTCCCATTTTCCCCCCATTTTCCCATTTTTCCCCATTTCCCCCATATTTCCCCATCTCCCTCCCCAGCCCCTGCAGCGGACGCTGTCGGACGAGTCGCTCTGCGGGAGCCGCCGGGACAATCCCGGGAGCTGCGACCCCCAAATCCGGGAATTCCCCGAAAACTTCCCGGGGAGCAGCACCCTCCCCCACAGGAGGGGCCAGGACTGCAGGAAAGGTGGGAAATTTGGGGAAAATTCGGGAATTTGGGGGATTTTTTTGGAATTTTTTTGGAATTTTATGGGGGTTGGGGGGCGGAATTTTGTGATTTTTTTGGGATTTTTGGGGATTTTTTGGGGTATTTTTAAGGGGATTTTAGGGAGTTTGGAGGGGAATTTTGAGAGGGGATTAGGAAATTTTTTTAGGATTTTGAGGAATTTTTTGGGATTTATTTGGTAAATTTTTGGGAATTTTGGGGAAATTTGGGAATTTTTAGAGGGATTTTAGGGGGATTTCGAAGGATTTTTGGGAATTTTGAGGGGGTATTTCGGAATTTTGGGGGGAAAATTTGAGGAACTGCGGAATTTTTGGGAATTTTTGGGGAATTCTGAGAGGGAATTTGGGAATTTGGGGATTTTTTGGGAAATTTTTGGGGATTTTTTGGGCCTTTTTTGGGGATTTTTAGAGGGATTTTAGGGGGATTTTGGAGGATTTGTGGGAATTTTGAGGGGAATTTTGGGGAAACTTTTGGGGGATTTTGGGGATTTTTTGGGGAATTTTTGGGAATTTTGGGGAAATTTGAGAATTTTTAGAAGGATTTTAGGGGGATTTTGGAGGATTTTTGGGAATTTTGAGGGGGTATTTGGGAATTTTGGGGGGAAAATTTGATGAATTATGAATTTTGGGAATTTTTGGGGAATTTTTTGAGGGATTTTGGGAATTTGGGGGGATTTGGGGGATTTTTTGGGAAAATGTGCGGAATTTTTTGGGAATTTTTAGAGGGATTTTAGGGGGATTTTGGAGGATTTTGGGGAGTTTTGGGAGGATTTTGGGGGCATTTTTGGGAATTTGGGGAGAAAATTGGGAATTTCAGGGATTTTTTTGGATATTGGATATTGGAAATTTATCTTAGGGAATTTTTAGAAGGATTTTAGGGAGATTTTGGGGGATTTTTTTGAGGGATTTGGGGAAATTTTTGGGAATTTTGGGGAAATTTTTGGGAATTTCCAGAGGGATTTTTGGGGAACTTTCAGGAGGATTTTTGGAGGAAATTTTTGGGATTTTTTGGAATTTTTTGGGAATTTTGAGAGAGAATTTGGGAATATTTTGGGGGAATTTTGGGGAATTTTGGAGGATTTTAAGGGGTTTGAGGGGAATTTTGGGAATTTTTGGGGATTCTTTGGATTTGTTTGAATTTTTTTTTAATTTTATGGGAGTTTGGGGGGAATTTTGGGATTTTTTTAGGATTTTTTGGGGAATTTTGGGGAATTTTTTAGGGGATTTTAGGGAGTTTCGAGGGAATTTTAGGAATTTTGGGAATTCTGGGAAAAATTTGGGGAATTTTTGGGAATTCTGGGAATTTTGGGGGATTTTTGGGCGTTTAGAGAGAATTGCAAAAGTTGAATTTCGGGATTGATTTTGAGTGAAAAAATGGGAATTTTGGGTGGATTTTTTTTGGAATTTATGGAATTATTTGGGGGATTTGTGGATTTTTGGGAATTTTTGGGAGATTTTTGGGAATTTTTTGGGAATTTTTGGTGTTTTTGGGGATTTTGGGGTTAAATTTTGGAATTGATGGATTTGGGGAGGGAAATTTGGGGTGGGAAAAGAGAAATTTTGGGATGGATTTGGTTTTAAAAAATGGGAATTCTGGGCGGATTTTTTGGGGGATTTTTTTGGGACTTGCTGGAATTTTGGGGGATTTGTGGAATTTTGGGAATTTTGGGAATATTTGGGAATTTTTGGGGGGAATTTTGGGGATTTTTGGGCGTTTAGAGAGAATTGCAAAAGATGAATTTCGGGATTGATTTCGGGTAAAAAAAACAGGAATTCCGGGCAGATTTTTTGGGGATTTTTTGGGAGTTGCTGGAATTTTGGGGGATTCTGGGAATTTTTGGAATTTTTGGGTATTTTTTTTGGAATTTTTGGAAATTTTTTTGGGAATTTTTGGGAATTTTTGGGGTGGAATTTTGGGCGTTTAGATGGAATTGCAAAAGTTGAATTTCGGGATTGATTTCGGGTGAAAAATCGGGAATTCTGGGCAGATTTTTTTGGGGATTTTTTTGGGAGTTGCTGGAATTTTGGGGGAATTGTGGATTTTTGGGAATTTTGGGAAATTTTGGGAATTTTTTTGGCATTTTGGGGTGGGATTTCTGGGCGTTTAGAGGGAATTGTAAAAGATGAATTTCGGGATTGATTTGGGGTGAAAAAACGGGAATTCTGGGCGGATTTTTTTGGGGGTTTTTTTGGGAGTTGCAGGAATTTTGTAGGATTTGTGGAATTTTTGGGATTTGTGAATTTTGGGGATTTTGGGGAATTTTTTGGGAATTTTTGGGGGGAATTTGGGGGGATTTTTGGGGGTTTAGAGAGAATTGCAAAAGATGAATTTCGGGATTGATTTTGGGTGAAAAAATGGGAATTCCGGGTGGATTTTTTGGGGTTTTTTGGGGAATTGCTGGAATTTTGGGGGATTCTGTGGATTTTGTGGAATTTTGGGAATTTTTGGGTATTTTTTGGGAATATTTTGGGGGTTTAGATAGAATTGCAAAAGATTAATTTCGGGATTGATTTTGGGTGAAGAAACGGGAATTCTGGGCGGATTTTTTGGGGGATTTTTTTGGGAATTGCTGGAATTTTGGGGGATTCTGTGGATTTTATGGAATTTTGGGAATTTTGGGAATTTTTTTGGAATTTTGGGGTGGGATTTTTGGGGGTTTAGAGAGAATTGCAAAAGTTGCATTTCAGGATTGATTTTGGGTGAAAAAACGGGAATTCTGGGCGGATTTTTTTGGGTTTTTTTTTGGGAATTGCTGGAATTTTGGGGGATTCTGTGGATTTTGTGGAATTTTGGGAATTTTGGGAATTTTTGGGTATTTTTTGGGAATATTTTGGGGGTTTAGATAGAATTGCAAAAGATGAATTTCGGGATTGATTTCGGGTGAAAAACGGGAATTCTGGGCGGATTTTTTGGGGGATTTTTTTGGGAATTTTGGGGGATTTTTGGGATGGATGGTGTGTGATTTGGGGGTGTTTTGGGGCTGTCCCCAGGGCCCGTGGCCAGGCTGGAGCCGGGGCTGATGCCGCTGCCGGACGCGGCCGGGCTGGAGTGGGCAACGCTGGTGAGCGCGGCCACGGCCTACGAGGGTGAGACACGGCCCGGGGGGAATCGGGGATTTGGGAGCCAAAAACTGGGGGGGAATCGGGAAAAAATCGGGAATTTGGGGTCCCAAAATTGGGAAAAAATCGGGAATTCTGGGAGCCAAAATTGGGAAAAAAATCGGGAATTTGGGGTCCCAAAATTGGGAAAAAATCGGGAATTCTGGGAGCCAAAAATTGGGGGGAAATCGGGAATTCCAGAGGCCAAAAATTGAGAAAAAAATGAGAAATTAAAGAGGCCAAAAATTGGGAAAAAATTGGGAATTTGGAGAACAAAAAATAGAGGAAAAATCGGGAATTTGGGAGCCAAAATTGGGAAAAAATTGGGAATTCTGGGGGCCAAAATTGGGGGGAAATTGGGAATTTGGAGATTGGAAAAATTGGGGGGGAAATCAAGAATTCCAGAGGCCAAAAATTGGGAAAAAATTGGGAATTTGGCAGCCAAAATTTGGGGAAAAATCGGGAAAAAATTGAGAAAAAAAAAGAGGAATTAAAGAGGCCAAAAATTGGGGAAAAATTGTGAATTTGGAGAACAAAAAATAGAGAAAAAATTGGGAATTTGGGAGCCAAAATTGGGAAAAAATCGGGATTTTGGGGTCCTGAAATCCGAGAAAAATTGGGAATTCTTGGAGCCAAAATTGGGATAAAACCGGGAATTTGGGGTCCTGAAATGGGGGGGAAATCAGGAATTCCAGAGGCCAAAAATTGGAAAAAATTGAGAAAAAAAGGAGGAATTAAAGAGGCAAAAAATTGGGAGAAAATAGAGAATTTGGGGATTGGAAAAATTGGGGAAAAAAATCAGGAATTCCAGAGACCAAAAATTGGGAAAAAATTGGGAATTCTGGGAGCCAAAATTGAGTAAAAATTGGGAATTTGGGGATTGGAAAAATTGGGGGGAATTCCAGAGGCCGAAAATTGGGAAATAATTGAGAAAACAATGAGAAATTAAAGAGGCCAAAAATTGGGAAAAAATTGGGAATTTGGAGAACAAAAAATAGAGAAAAAATCAGGAATTTGGGAGCCAAAATTTGGAAAAAATTGGGAATTTGGGGTCCTGAAATCCGAGAAAAATTGGGAATTTTGGAGCCAAAAACTGGGAAAAAATCGGGAATTTGGGGTCCTGAAATCCAACAAAAATTGGGAATTCTGGGAGCCAAAAATTGGGAAAAAATTGGGAATTAGAGGATTGGAAAAATTGGGGGAAAATCAGAAATTCCTGAGGTCAAAAATTGGGGGGAAAATGGGAATTCTGGGAACCAAAATTGGGAAAAAATCGGGAATTTGGGGTTCCAAAATTGGGGGTAAATCGGGAGCTCCAGAGGCCAAAAATTGGAAAAAAATCGGGAAAAAATTGAGAAAAAAATGAGAAATTAAAGAGGCCAAAAATTGGGAAAAAATTGGGAATTTGGAGAACAAAAAATAGAGGAAAAATCGGGAATTTGGGAGCCAAAATTGGGAAAAAATTGGGAATTCTGGGGGCCAAAATTGGGGGGAAATCGGAAATTTGGGGATTGGAAAAATTGGGAAAAAATCTGAAAACCAGAGGCAAAAAATTGGGAGAAAATTGGGAATTTGGGGTCCCAAAATTGGGAAAAAAATCGGGAAATTGGAGAACAAAAAATAGAGAAAAAATCGGGAATTTGGGAGCCAAAATTTGGAAAAAATTGGGAATTTGGGGTCCCAAAATTGGGGGAAAATCGGGAATTCCAGAGGACAAAAATTGGGAGAAGATTGGGAAAAAATTGGGAAAAAATCGGGAAAAAATCGGGAATTTGGGGTCCCAAAATTGGGAAAAAATCGGGAATTCTGGGAGGCAAAAACTGGGGGGAAATCGGGAATTCCAGAGGCCAAAAATTGGGAAAAAATTGGAGTTTGGAGGACAAAATGGGTAAAAAAAATCGGGAATTTGGGGTCCCAAAATTGGGGGGAAATTAGGAATTCCAGAGGCCAAAAACTGGGGGGAAATTGGGGAGAAATCTGGAATTCCAGAGGCCAAAAATTGGGAAAAAATAGAGAAAAAATCGGGAATTTGGGAGCCAAAATTTGGAAAAAATTTGGAATTCTGGGGGCCAAAATTGGGGGGAAATCAGGAATTTGGGGATTGGAAAAATTGGGGGGAAATCAAGAATTCCAGAGGTTAAAAATTGGGAAAAAATTGGGAAAAATTTGGTAAAAAATCGGGAAAATATTGGGAAAAAATCGGGAATTTGGGGATTGGAAAAATTGGGGGGAAGTCAAGAATTCCAGAGGTTAAAAATTGGGAAAAAATCGGGAAAAATTTGGGAAAAAATTGGGAAAAAATTGGGAAAAAAATCGGGAATTTGGGTCCCAAAACTGGGGGTAAATCGGGAATTCCAGAGGCCAAAAATTGGGAAAAAATCGGGAAAAAATTGAGAAAAAAATGAGAAATTAAAGAGGCCAAAAATTGGGAAAAAATTGGGAATTTGGAGAACAAAAAGTAGAGGAAAAATCGGGAATTTGGGAGCCAAAATTGGGAAAAAATTTGGGAATTCTGGGAGCCAAAAACTGGGGGAAAATCAGGAATTTGGGGTCCCAATATTGCGGGGAAATCGGGAATTTGGGGATTGGAAAAACTGGGAAAAAATCCGGAATTCCAGAGGCCAAAAATAGGGGAAAAATTAGGAATTTGCAGGCCAAAATTGGGAAAAAATCGGAAATTTGGGGATTGGAAAAATTGGGAAAAAATCCGGAATTCCAGAGGCCAAAAAATGGGAGAAAATTGGGAATTTGGCAGCCAAAAATTGGGAAAAAATTGGGAATTTGGGGTTCCAAAATTGGGGGTAAATCGGGAATTCCAGAGGCCAAAAATTGGGAAAAAATCGGGAATTTGGGGATTGGAAAAATTGGGGAAAAAAATCAGGAATTCCAGAGACCAAAAATTGGGGAAAAAATGGGAATTTGGGGATTGGAAAAACTGGGGGTAAATCGGGAATTCCAGAGGCCAAAAATTGGGAAAAAAACGGGAAAAAATTGAGAAAAAAATGAGAAATTAAAGAGGCCAAAAATTGGGAAAAATTGGGAATTTGGAGAACAAAAAATAGAGAAAAAATCGAGAATTTGGGAGCCAAAATTGGGAAAAAAATTGGGAATTCTGGGAGCCAAAATTGGGAAAAAATTGGGAATTTGGGGATTGGAAAATTTGGAGGGAAATCAAGAATTCCAGAGGTTAAAAATTGGGAAAAAATCGGGAAAAAAAATGGGAAAAAATTGGGAATTTGGGGTCCCAAAATTGGGGGTAAATCGGGAATTTCAGAGGCCAAAAATTGGGAGAAAATTGGGAATTTGGGGATTGGAAAAATTGGGGGGAAATCGGGAATTCCAGAGGCCAAAAATTGGGGAAAAATTGGGAATTCTGGGAGCCAAAATTGGAAAAAACTGGGGAATTTGGGGTCCTGAAATTCGAGAAAGATTGGGAGTTTTGGAGCCAAAAACTGGGAAAAAATCGGGAATTTGGGGTCCTGAAATCCAACAAAAATTTGGGAATTCTGGGAGCCAAAAATTGGGAAAAAATTGGGAATTAGAGGATTGGAAAAATTGGGGAAAAATCAGAAATTCCTGAGGCCAAAAATTGGGGGGAAAATGGGAATTCTGGGAACCAAAATTGGGAAAAAATCGGGAATTTGGGGTTCCAAAATTGGGGGTAAATCGGGAATTCCAGAGGCCAAAAATTGGGAAAAAATTGGGAATTTGGAGAACAAAAAATAGAGAAAAAATTGGGAATTTGGGAGCCAAAATTGGGGGGAAATTGGGAATTCCAGAGGACAAAAACTGGGAGAAGATTGGGAAAAAATTGGGAAAAAATTGGGAAAAAATTGGGAAGAAATCGGGAATTTGGGGTCCCAAAATTGGGGGGAAAATGGGAATTTGGAGGCCAAAAATTGGGGAAAAATTGGGAATTTTGGAGCCAAAAATTGGGAAAAAATCGGGAATTAAAGAGGCCAAAAATTGGAGGAAAATTGGGAAAAAATTTGGGAAAAATTGGGGGAAAATTGGGAATTTGGGGATTGGATAAATTGGGGAAAATCAGAAATTCCAGAGGCCAAAAATTGGGGAAAATTGGGAATTTGGAGGCAAAAAATAGAGAAAAAATTGGGAATTTTGGGGTCCCAAAACTGGGAAAAATGTGGAATTTGAGCTGATTTGGGATAAATTTGGGATAAATTTGGATAATTTGGGATAATCTCAGTGCAAAGAGCCCTGTCCTTGTTCTCGGGGGATATTTGGGGTAAATTTTGGGAAAATTTTGAGAAAATTTTGGATAAATTTTGGGAGAATTTGGGGTAAATTTTTGGTATAATTTTGGGATAATTTTGGATATTTTGGGATAAATTTTGGATAAATTCTGTCAAAATTTTGTGTAAATTTTGAGATAATTTTGGGTAAATTTGGGGATAATTCTGAGATAATTTTGGATATTTTTTGGGATAATTTTGAGATAATTTTGGATATTTTTGGGGATAAAATTTGGGATAAATTTGGGATAATTTTAGGATAATGTTGGGATTAATTTTGGATCATTTTGGGATAATTTCAGGATAATTTTGGATAAATTTTGAGATAATTTTGGATACTTTTTGGGATAAATTTTGGAGAATTTTGGTTAAAATTTGGGATAAATTTGAGATAATTTTGAATTATTTTGGGATTAATTTTGGATCATTTTGGGATAATTTTGGATTATTTCAGTGCAACGAGCCGTGTCCCTGCTGTCTGTTGATATTTTGGGATAAATTTTGAGAAAATTTTGGATAAATTCTGGGTAAATTTCGGGATATTTTGGGATAAATTTTGGGTAAATTTTGAGATAATTTTGGGTAAATTTTGAGATAATTTTGGGTAAATTTGGGGATAATTCTGAGATAATTTTGGATATTTTTTTGGGATAAATTTGGGATAATTTTGGGATAATTTTGGATAATTTTGGGTTTTTCTCAGTGCAACGAGCCGTGTCCCTGCTCTCTGCTGATATTTTGAAATTTTTGGAAAATTTAGGGAAAATTTTGGATAAATTCTGGGTAAATTTTGGGATAATTTTGGATAAATTCTGGATATTTTGGGATAAATTTTGGGTAAATTTTGAGATAATTTTGGGTAAATTTGGGGATAATTCTGAGATAATTTTGGATATTTTTTGGGATAAATTTGGGATAATTTTAGGATTATTTCGGGTAAATTTTGGATAATTTTGGATAATTTCAGTGCAACGAGCCGTGTCCCTGCTCTCTGTTGATATTTTGGATATTTTTGGGTAAATTTTGGATAATTTTGGAAAATTTTGGGTTTTTCTCAGTGCAAAGAGCCTTGTCCCTGCTCTCTGTTGATATTTTGGATGATTTTGGGATATTTTTGGGATGTTTTGGGGTAAATTTTGGGTGTTTTCAGTGCAACGAGCCGTGTCCCTGCTCTCTGTTGATATTTTGGATAATTTTGAGATAATTTTCGATAAATTTTGGGATAATTTTGGATATATTTTGGGATAAATGTAGGATAATTTTAGGATTATTTTGGGTAATTTTTGGATAATTTTGGATTATTTCAGTGCAACGAGCCGTGTCCCTGCTCTCTACTGATATTTTGAAATTTTTGGAAAATTTAGGGAAAATTTTGGATAAATTCTGGGTAAATTTCGGGATAATTTTGGATAAATTTTGGATATTTTGGGATAAATTTTGGGTAAATTTTGAGATAATTTTGGGTAAATTTGGGGATAAATTTGGGATAATTTTAGGATTATTTCGGGTAAATTTTGGATAATTTTGGATAATTTCAGTGCAACGAGCCGTGTCCCTGCTCTCTGTTGATATTTTGGGATGATTTGGGATAATTTTGGGTAAATTTTGGGTTTTTTCAGTGCATCGAGCCGTGTCCCTGCTCTCTTTTGATATTTTGGATATTTTTGGGATATTTTTGGATATTTTTGGGTAATTTTGGGTTTTTCTCAGTGCAAAGAGCCGTGTCCCTGCTCTCTGTTGATATTTTGGGATGATTTGGGATAATTTTGGGTAAATTTTGGGTGTTTTCAGTGCAACGAGCCGTGTCCCTGCTCTCTGTTGACATTTTGGGATATTTTTGGATATTTTTGGGTAAATTTTGGGTTTTTCTCAGTGCAAAGAGCCGTGTCCCTGCTCTCTGTTGACATTTTGGGATGTTTTTGGATATTTTTGGATAATTTTGGATAATTTCAGTGCAACGAGCCGTGTCCCTGCTCTCTGTTGATATTTTGGATATTTTTGGGATGATTTTGGGTAAATTTTGGGTTTTTCTCAGTGCAACGAGCCGTGTCCCTGCTCTCTGTTGATATTTTGGGATGTTTTTGGATATTTTTGGGTAAATTTTGGATAATTTTGGATAATTTCAGTGCAACGAGCCGTGTCCCTGCTCTCTGTTGATATTTTGGATATTTTTGGGATAATTTTGGGTAAATTTTGGGGTTTTTTCTCAGTGCAACGAGCCGTGTCCCTGCTCTCTGTTGACATTTTGGGATGATTTTGGATATTTTTGGGTAAATTTTGGGTTTTTCTCAGTGCAACGAGCCCTGTCCCTGTTCTGTGTTGATATTTTGGGATGATTTTGGGATGATTTTGGGTAAATTTTGGATTTTTCTCAGTGCCAAGAGCCGTGTTCCTGCTCTCTGTTGATATTTTGGATATTTTTGGGATGATTTTGGGTAAATTTTGGGGTTTTTCTCAGTGCAACGAGCCGTGTCCCTGCTCTCTCTGATATTTTGGGATGTTTTTGGATATTTTTGGGTAAATTTTGGATAATTTTGGATAATTTCAGTGCAACGAGCCCTGTCCCTGTTCTCTGTTGATATTTTGGGATGATTTTGGGTAAATTTTGGATAATTTTGGGTGTTTTCAGTGCAATGAGCCGCGTCCCTGCTCTCTGTTGATATTTTGGATATTTTTGGGATGATTTTGGGTAAATTTTGGGTTTTTTTCTCAGTGCAACGAGCCGTGTCCCTGCTCTCTGCTGATATTTTGAAATTTTTGGAAAATTTAGGGAAAATTTTGGATAAATTCTGGGTAAATTTCGGGATAATTTTGGATAAATTCTGGATATTTTGGCATAAATTTTGGGTAAATTTTGAGATACTTTTGGGTATTTTTGGGATAATTTTAGGATTATTTTGGGTAAATTTTGGATAATTTTGGATAATTTCAGTGCAACGAGCCGTGTCCCTGCTCTCTGTTGATATTTTGGATGTTTTTGGGATGATTTTGGGTAAATTTTGGGTAAATTTTGGATAATTTTGGGTGTTTCTCAGTCCAACGAGCCGTGTCCCTGCTCTCTGTTGATATTTTGGATAATTTTGGGTAAATTTTGGATAATTTTGGGTTTTCTCAGTGCAACGAGCCGTGTCCCTGCTCTCTGTTGATATTTTGGATATTTTTGGGATGATTTTGGGTAAAATTTGGATAATTTTGGGTGTTTCTCAGTGCAACGAGCCGTGTCCCTGCTCTCTGTTGATATTTTGGGATGATTTTGGGTAAATTTTGGATAATTTTGGGTTTTCCTCAGTGCAACGAGCCGTGTCCCTGCTCTCTGTTGATATTTTGGATAATTTTGGGTATTTTTGGGTAAATTTTGGGTTTTTCTCAGTGCAACGAGCCGTGTCCCTGTTCTCTGTTGATATTTTGGGATGATTTTGGGTAAATTTTGGATAATTTTGGGTGTTTTCAGTGCAACGAGCCGTGTCCCTGTTCTCCCTGGCCGACCCCGCCCTGGGCCCGGAGCCGCCCCCCGCCCCTCCCCCACCCCCGCGGGCGCCGCCCCTCCCCCCCCTCAGGTACCCTCGGACGGGCACCCAAAATTTGGGGGGGGGAGGGGCAGGTTCGGGGGGTTTTGGGGGGAGAAATGGGAACTTTGGGGGAAAATTTGGGAACTTTAGGGGGCAAAATTTGGGATTTTGGGGGGAAAATTGGGATTTTGGGGGGAATTTAGATTTTGGGAGGAAATTTGGGATTTTTTGGGGGGGAAATTTTGGGATTTTGGGGGGAAAATTTGGGATCTTTGGGGGAAATTTTGGGATCTTTGGGGGAAAATTTGGGATTTTGGGGGAAAATTTGGGATTTTGGGGGAAATTTGGGATTTTGGGGGAAATTTTGGGATTTTGGGGGAAATTTGGGATTTTGGGGGGAAATTTGGGATTTTTGGGGGGGAATTTAGATTTTGGGGGAAAATTTGGGATCTTTTGGGGGAAATTTTGGGATCTTTGGGGGAAAATTTGGGATTTTGGGGGCAAAATTTGGGATTTTGGGGGAAGCTTGGGATTTTTGGGGGAAAATTTGGGATTTTGGGGGAAATTTGGGATTATGGGGGAAATTTGGGATTTTGGGAGGAAATTTGGATTTTGGGGGGAAATTTGGGATTTTGGGGGGAAATTTGGATTTTGGGGGAAATTTAGGATTTTTTGGGGGAAATTTGGATTTTGGGGGAAATTTGGGATTTTGGGGGGAAAATTTGGGATTTTGGGGGAAATTTGGGATTTTTGGGGGAAATTTTGGATTTTTAGGAGAAAAAAATGGGATTTTGGAGGAAAATTTGGGATTTTGGGGGAAATTTGGATTTTGGGGAAAATTTGGGATTTTTGGGGGAAATTTGGATTTTGGGGGAAATTTGGGATTTTGGGGGAAATTTGGGATTTTGGGGGAAAATTTGGGATTTTTGAGGAAAATTTGGGATTTTTGGGGAGAAAATTTAGGATTTTGGGGGAAATTTGGGATTTTGGGGGAAAATTTGAGATTTCTGGGAGGGATTGGGGGAAAAAATTGGGATTTTGGGAGGGATTTTTGGATTTTGGGGGAAATTTTGGGATCCTGGGCTTGGGGAGGGGGAGAAAGGGGATTTTGGGTGGAGAATTTTGGGATTTTTGGGGGAAAATTTGGGATTTTGGGAGAAAAATTTGGGATTTTGGGAGGGATTTGAGGAAGAAATTTGGGGATTTTGGGGGAAAATTTGGGGGGGAAATGGGAATTTGGGAGAAAAAAATGGGAATTTTGGGGGTGGAATTTGGGGGAAAATGGAGATTTGGGGGGACTTTGGGGTGAAATAAAGATTTTGGAGATTTTAGGGAAAAATGAGAATTTTGGGGTTTGAATTTTGGGGAGAAAAATGGGAATTTTGGGGGTGGAACTTGGGTGAAAATGAAGATTTTGGAAATTTTAGGAAAAATGAGAATTTTGGGGTGGGAAAGTGGAATTTTGGGGAGAGAAAGGGGAATTTTGGGGAAATTTGGGTTTTTTTGGGAGAGAATTTGGGGTGAAAATGGAGATTTGGGAGATTTTAGGGAGACAAAGTTAATTTTGGGGTGGGAAAGTGAAATTTTGGGGAGAAAAATGGGAATTTTGGGGAGAAAATCGGAATTTTAAGAAAGAAAATGAAAATTTGGGTGGAGGAACTCGGGCTGGAAAATTGAGTTTTTTAAAATATTTTTGGGGGTTTTTTTCCTCGTTTTTGGGGGTTTTTGGGGGGTTTTTTATTTTTTTGGATTTTTTGGGTTTTTTCTCATTTTTTCCACCCCAAAAATGCGGAATTGGCGCAGCCCCTCCCCCGCGGCGCTGGACCTGCCGGGGAAGGTTTCCCAGCTGGAGGCGATGCTGAAGCAGCTGCACAGCGACCTGGAGAAGGTGAGAGCTCCCAAAAAACCCAAATTTTTACACCCAAAAAACCCCTTTTTTAATCACCCAAAATCCATTTTTTGTCCCGCAAAAAAATCCCAAATTTTCTCCCCAAAAGTCCCCTTTTTTCCCCAAAAAATCCCCTTTTTTTCACTTAAAATCCTCAGTTTTCCACCCAAAAAATCCCCATTTTTCCCCCCAAACATTCCCATTTTTTTCACCCAGAAATCCCAAATTTTCTCCCCAAAAATCCCGATTTTTCCCCACCCAAAATCTACATATTTTCCCCAAATAATTCCCATTTTTCCCCAAAAATCCCCATTTTTTTAACTTAGAATCCCCATTTTCCCACCCAAAAAATCCCCATTTTTCCCCAAAAGATCCAAAATTTTCTCCCCAATAAAAATCCCCATTTTCCCCACCCAAAATCCCCATTTTTTTCCCCAAAAATCCCCTTTTTTCCCCCAAAAAATCCCCATTTTTTTCACTTAAAATCCTCGTTTTTCGCCCCAAAAATTCCGTTTTTTTTCCCAAAACAATCCCCATTTTTCCCCCAAGAATTCTGATTTTTTTTTCCAGTAATCCCCATTTTTTTCACCAAAAAAACCCCCAAATTTTCTCCCTGAAAGTCCCCATTTCCCCCAAAAAATCCCCATTTTTTTTCCACCAAAAAAAATCCCTTTTCTCCAAATAAATCTTTTTTTCCCTCCAAAAATTCCTATTTTTCCCCCCAGTCCCCATTTTTCACCCAAAAAAATCCCAAATTTTCTCCCCAAACATCCCCATTTTCCCCACCCAAAATCTACTTTTTTTCCCCACATAATTCCCATTTTTTTCAAAAAAATTCTGATTTTTTTCAATAATCCCCATTTTTTAACCAGAAAAAATCCCCATTTTTTCCCCAAAGCATCCCTAATTTTTCACCCAAAATCCACTTTTTATTCACCCAAATCCTCTTTTTTCCCCCCAAAAGAATCCACATTTTTCCCCCCAAAAAATCCACATTTTCTCCACAAAAATTCCCATTTTTCCCCATAATTTACTAAAAATCACCTTAAAATTCACAGAAAAAAATCCCAATTTTCAAAAAAAAATCCCAATTTTTCCTCCAAAATTCACTGAAATTCTTGAATTTCTTCCAAATTCCCATTTTTCCCAAAAATCTCCTAAATTCCCCATTTTTCACTAAAAACACCTAAAAGTCACTAAAAATCCCCATTTCTAACCTTAAAAATCCCTGCAATTCTGAAAAAAATCCCCAAAATTCCCTGAAAGTCTTGAATTTGTCCAAAAATCCCATTTTTATCCCTAAAATAACTAAAAATTTTAAAACCTGTTAATCACTAAAAAACCCAAAAAACTCCCTAAAAAATCCCATTTTTTTCCCCCAAAAAATCTCCATTTTTTTCCCAAAATTCCCCAAAATCCCCCATTTTTCACTAAAAAACACCTAAAAAATTCATTTAAAAAAATCTCCACTTTTTCCCCAAAATCCCCATTTTTTACCCTAAAATTTCCTCAAAATTCACCCCAAAAAAATTTCCAATTTTCCAAAGAAAATCTTTATTTTTTCCCCGCAAAATCCCCATTTTTCTTCCAAAAATGCCCATTTTTTACCTTAAAAACCCCATTTTTTCCCCAAAATTCCCCATTTTTTCCCCAAAATTAATTTTTCCCCCCCAAATTCGGGGATTTTTCCTGAATTCCTGCTGTTCCCCCAGGAGAAGCAGGACAAGGTGTTCCTGCAGGCCGAGGTCGCCAACCTGCGGCAGAACAAAATCCCCAAAAATTCTCACAAAAATCCCCCCAAATCCCCCATTTTTCACTAAAAAAAACACCTAAAAATTCACTAAAAAATAAATCTCCACTTTTCCCCAAAATCCCCATTTTTTACCCTAAAATTTCCTCAAAATTCACCAAAATAATTTTCAATTTTCCAAAGAAAATATTTATTTTTTTCCCCAAAAATCCCCATTTTTTTTCCCCAAAATTCCCCATTTTTGACTAAAAAACACCTAAAAAATTCATTTAAAAAATCTCCACTTTTTCCCCAAAATCCCCATTTTTTACCCTAAAATTTCCTCAAAATTCACCCAAAAAAAATTCCAATTTTCCAAGGAAAATCTTCATTTATTCCCCCCAAAATCCCCATTTTTCCCCTAAAAATGCCCATTTTTTACCTTAAAAACCCCATTTTTTCCCCAAAATTCCCCATTTTTTCCCCAAATTCCCCATTTTTTCCCCAAAATGAATTTCTTCCCCCCAAAATTCGGGGATTTTTCCCGAATTCCCGCTGTTCCCCCAGGAGAAGCAGGACAAGGTGTTCCTGCAGGCCGAGGTCGCCAACCTGCGGCAGAACAACCGGCGGCTGCAGCAGGAGTCGAGCTCGGCCGCGCGGCAGCTCCGGCGCTTCGCCCGCATCTTCTCGGGGGCTGCGGAGCACCAGGAGCCCTGACTGGGACATACTGGGACATACTGGGACCTGCTGGGATCCACTGGGACATACTGGGATCCGCTGGGAGAAAAAATCCCCCATGAGCTGTGACATTCCCGTCGGGATCGGCGGCTCCGGCGCTTCGCCCGCATCTTCTCGGGGGCTCCGGAGCACCAGGAGCCCTAACTGGGACATACTGGGACATACTGGGACATGCTGGGATCCGCTGGGACATACTGGGATTTACTGGGATAAAAAATCCCCCATGACATTCCCATCAGGATCGGCGGCTCTGGCGCTTCACCCGCATCTTCTTTGGAAATCCTGAGCACCAGGAGCCCTGACTGGGACATACTGGGATATACTGGGACATACTGGGATATACTGGGACATACTGGGATCCACTGGGACATGCTGGGATCCGCTGGGATTTACTGGGATTTTAAAATCCCCCATGAGCTGTGACATTCCCATTCGGATCCGTGGCTCTGGTGCTTCACCAGGATCTTCTTGGGGAATCCAGAGAACCAGGAGCCCTGACTGGGACATACTGGGATATACTGGGATCCACTGGGACATACTGGGATCTGCTGGGAGAAAAAAATCCCCCATGAGTTGTGACATTCCCGTCGGGATCGGCGGCTCCGGCGCTTCGTCAGGGTCTTCTTTGGAAATCCTGAGCACCAGGAGCTCTGACTGGGATCTGCTGGGATATACTGGGACATACTGGGATCCACTGGGACATACTGGGATCCGCTGGGACATACTGGGATCCACTGGGACATACTGGGATTCTCTGGGATTTACTGGGATAAAAAATCCCCCCAGAATTGTGACATTCCCATTGGGATCTGGAACTATTGGAACTTTCCCCAGGCCCTGAGAGGATCCAGAGGGGACTGGGATCCACTGGTACTTACTGGGATCCATTTTGGATCCACTGGGATTTACTGGGATCCATTTTGGATCCACTGGGATTTACTGGGATCCATTTTGGATCCACTGGGATCCATTTGGGATCCACCTTTTTTGTTGTTGTGTTTGGGGTTTTTTGGATCCGTTTGGGATTATTTGGGATTTCCCTCCTGGGACACAGAAATTGGATCCAAGCTCTGCCCTCCAGCTCCAGAACGTTCCCTGTGGGACTGGGATCATCCCTATGGATCCCAGAACATTCCAGAGGGATCCAGAACCTTCCAAAGGCTCCAGAACATTCCAAGAACTTTCCAGAGGGATCCAGGATCCTCCAAGTAGGACCAGGACCCTTCCTGTGGATCCAGAACCTTCCAGAGGATCCAGAACCAAACATTCCAGAGCGAACCAGAACCTCCTAAAGGATCCAGAACATTCCATGTGGGACTGGGATCATCCCTATGGATCCCAGAACATTCCAGAGGGATCCAGAACCTTCTAAAGGCTCCAGAACATTCCATGTGAGACTGAGACACTTCCTATGGAACCCAGAACATTCCAGAGGGATCCAGAACCTTCTAAAGGATCCAGAACGTTCCCTGTGGGACTGGGATCATCCCTATGGATCCCAGAACATTCCAGAGGGATCCAGAACCTTCTAAAGGATCCAGAACGTTCCGTGTGGGACTGGGATCATCCCTATGGATCCCAGAACATTCCGGATGAATCCAGAACCTTCCAAAGGCTCCAGAACATTCCAAGAACTTTCCAGAGGGATCCAGGATCCTCCAAGTAGGACCAGGACCCTTCCTGTGGATCCAGAACCTTCCAGAGGATCCAGAACTTTCCCTGTAGATCCCAGAACATTTCAAAAGATCCAGAACATTCCATGGAGGGCCGGGACCATAATTATGGATCCAGAACATTCCAAGATCTTCCAGAGGGATCCAGAACTTTCCAGAGGGATCCAGGATCCTGCAAATAGGATTGGGATCCTCCCTGTGGGCCAGAACATTCCAGAGGATCCAGAAGCTTCCAGAGGATCCCAGACCATTCCACAAGATCCAGAACAGTCCAAGGTGTTCCCTGTGGATCCCAGAACGTCCCAGAGGGATCCAGAACGTTCCATGTGGAACCGAGAGCATTCCCATGGATCCAGAACCTTCCAGAGGATTCCGTGAGCTTCCCTGTGGATCCCAGAACATTCCAAAGGAATCCAGAACATCCCAAAATCTTCCAGAGGGATCCAGAAGATTCCAAAGGATCCAGAACTTTCCATGTGGAATCAGAACCGTTCCCATGGATCCAGAACCTTCCAGAGGGATCCAGGACCTTCCCTGTAGATCCCAACACATTCCAAAGGATCCAGAACCTTCCATGTGGGACCGAGAACATTCCAAAGGATCCGCAGAACATTTCCAAGGATCCAGAACTTTCCAGGAGCATCCAGAGGGATCCAAGGAATTCCAAGATACCTTCCAAAGGGATCCAGAACCTTCCACGTGGGACCCAGGACCATTCCCATGGATCCCAGAACCTTCCAGAGGATTCAGAGCTTCCCCTGTGATCCCAGAACATTCCAAAGGAATCCAGAACATCCCAAAATCTTCCAGATAGATTCAGAACTTTCCAGAGGGGATCCAGAACTTTCCATGTGGAATCAGAACCGTTCCCATGGATCCAGAACATTCCAGAGGGGATCCCAGGATCTTCCCTGAAGATCCCAGCACATTCCAAGGATCCAGAACCTTTCCAGGAGCATCCAGAACATTCCAAAGGATCCAGAACATTCCAGAGGGATCCCAGAACCTTCCATGTGGTCCCTAGAACATTCAGAGGATCCAGAACATTCCAGAGGGATCCAGAACCTTCCATGTGGGACCCAGAACATTCCAAAGGATCCAGAACATTCCAGAGGGATCCAGAACGCTCCATGTGGGACATTCCAGAACATTCCAGAGGGATCCCAGACCTTCCCCGTAGATCCCAGAACATTTCCAAGGATCCAGAACTTTCCAGGAGCATCCAGAGGGATCCAGGACACTCCAAAGGATCCCAGAACCTTCCAGAGGGATCCAGAACCTTCCACGTGGGACCGAGGCCATTCCCATGGATCCAGAACATTCCAGAGGATCCAGAACCTTCCAAGACCTTCCCTGTGGATCCCAGAACATTCCAGAGGATCCAGAACTTTCCCAGAGCATCCGGAGGGATCCAGAGACACTCCAAAGGATCCCAGAACATTCCATGTGGAATCCAGAACGTTCCCATGTGATCCAGAACCATTCCAGAGGATCCCAGAACATTTCAAAAGGGATCCAGAACGTTCCATGTGGGACCGAGAGCATCCCAAAGGATCCAGAACCTTCCAAGACCTTCCCGTAGATCCCAGAACATTTCCAAGGATCCAGAACTTTCCAGGCATCCAGAGACCATTCCAAAGGGATCCAGAACATTCCAGACGGATCCAGAACGTTCCAAAGGCGATCCAGAGCGTCATCCAGGACACTCCAAAGGAACCCAGAACGTTCCATGGGGGACCAGGATCATTCCAAAGGATCCAGAACATTCCAGAGGGATCCAGAACGCTCCATGTGGGACCGAGAACATTCCAGAGGATCCGGAACATTCCAGAGGGATCCCAGATCTTCCCCGTAAATCCCAGACCATTTCCAAGGATCCAGAACTTTCCAGAGGGATCCAGAACCTTCCAGAGGGGATTCCTGTGGATCCTGGACCTCCCCAGTGGATCCAGAATGTTCCAAAGGGATCCAGAAACTCCATGGAATTCCAGAACATTCCATGGAATTCCAGAACTTCCCAAAAGGATCCCAGAATTTTTCACAGCTCTCCAGGATATTTCAAAGGGATCCAGAACTTTCTGTACGGACCCAGAACATTCCACGGGATCCCAGAACTTTTCCATGGAATTCCAGGAATATTCCAAAGGGATTCCAGAACTTTCCAGGGGGTTCCAGCTCTTTCTGTGGAATTCCAGAATTTTCCCACAGAATTCCAGGACGCTTTCTCTGGATCCAGAACATTCCAGGAATTCCAAAATATTTTTTTTCCCCAGAGGGTTTCAGACTCCTCCTACTGATCCAGAACATTCCAGGATTTTTTTCCCCAGGTGCTTCCAGAGGGATTCCAGAACCTTCTAGAGAATTCCAGATTGTTTTTATTTTTTCTTTTTTCTTTTCCTGGAGTGATCCAGAAATTTCCAGAGACTTCCAAGTGGAATCCAGAACTTTTGCCATGGAATTCCAGGGTTTTTATTTTCCCCAGAGTGATCCAGAATTTTCCACGGGATTCCAAGAATTCCAGAACTTTCCAGGGGATGCAGAACCTTCCACAGGATTCCAGAACTTTCCATGGAATTCCAGAACTCTCCAGAGGGATTCCAGAACTCTTCACGAATTCCAAGAATTCCAGAACTTTCCAGAGGGATCCAGAACTTTCCCACAGGATCCAGAACTTTCCAGAATTCCAGAATTTTCCTGTGGCTTTGAGGTGGATCCAGAACTTTCCATGGAATTCCAGAACGTTTCAACAGAATTCCAGAACTTTCACAGAATTCAGAAATTCCAGAACTTTCCAAGGAATTCCAGAACTTTCCAGAGGCTTCCAGGCCCTCCCCCCACTCCCAGAATTCCCAGATCCATGGGAAAAACCCGAGGGGTCAGAATTTGGGGAAGTGGGGGGAGGGCCCCTCCAATGTAATAAGAGCCCCCCCCCCATTTAGAGAGAGTGGGGGCTCCAATCTTTAATTAATAATACTAATTAATGAATTATAATAATAATTAAGGAGCTTCCAGTGAGAATCCAGGCACTTTGATCCTAAAAAAATTCCCAAAAAATTCCTAAAAAATTCCCTAAATTATTTCCTGGAGCGTGCTCAGGGTTTTGAACCCTCCCCCTCATTCCCAAAAATCCCAAAATTCCTCCCAAAAATTCCGTTTTTAAAACACTATATTTGTATAAATGGCACTGCTTTTATCCCAAATCCTGAAATTTTTTTTTTTCTGTTTTTTTCTCCTTTTTTTTTGTTGATTTTTGGGATTCTTGCCTTCAAAAATCCCAAAAAATTTTGGGATTTTTTTTTTCCCCTTCCTCGATTCCATCCTGTTCTCTCCTTTTGTCTTATTTATCCCCTCCCCCATTCCCAGAAAATTTTTGGGTGGATAGGAACAAAAACTCCCAGAAAAAAATCAGTGATTCTAGTTTGGATCTTTGGGGGAGGGGAGAAATTTGGGGAATCCTCTTGAAATCCCTTTGGGATCTTTATTGAAATTTGGGGAGGGCTTTAAATGAAATCTTTGGGATTTTCCCTCAACCTGGGTTTTAAAATGGAACTTCGGATTCTTTCCTGAAGTTTGGGTGTTTTTTCCCGAAATCTTTTGGGATTTCCACCTGGGGGCTTTTAAATGAAATCTCTTTGGGCTTTTCCTGAAATCTGGGGGTTTTTAATGAATCCCTGTACTCCCCGGAAATTTTTGGGATTTTCCTGAAGTTTGGGGTTTTATTAATGAAATTTTGGGGTTTTTCCCAAAACTTGGGGATTTTAAATGAATTTTTTTTGGATTTTCCTGAAATCTGGGGGGATTTAAAATTAATTTTTTGGGATTTTATTAAAATTTGGGGAGGGTTTAAATGAAATTTTGGGGATTTTCCTTAAATTTCGGTTTTTAAAATGAAATTTTTGGGATTTTCCTGAAATTTGGGATTTTATTCATGAAAGTTTTTGGGTTTTCCTGAAATTTGGGTTTTTTAAATGAAATTTTTGGGATTTTCCTAAAATTTTTGGGATTTTCCTGAAATTTGGGTGTTTTTTTCAGGAAATTTTTTGGGTTTTCCTGAAATTTGGGGGGATTTTAAATGAAATTTTTGGGATTTTCCTGAAATTTTGAGAATTATTCATTAAATTTTTTTTAAGTTTTGAGAATTTCCATCCATTTTTGGGAGAGTTTAAAACATTTTTGGGGTTTCACTTCAAATTTTGGAATTTTCATTCAAATTTTGGGATCTTCCTTCAATTTTTGGGATTTTCTGTAAATTTTTGGATTTTCCTGAATTTTGGGGTAATTCTCTTTAAATTTTGAGGGATTTTCCCTTAAATTCTTTGGGGAAATTTTCTCTCACTCTTTGGGGGCTTTACTTCAATTTTTGGCATTTTTAACCTTTAAATTTGGGATTTTCCTTACATTTTGGGATTTTCTGATATTTCTGGGATTTTCCTTAAATTTCGGGGTAATTTTCTTTAAATTTGGGGAGGTTTCCTTTATTTGGGGGTTTTTTCCTTAAATTTTGGAGTTTTTCCCTAAATTTTGTGGATTTTCCTTCAATTTTGGTGTTCCCCTTCAATTTTTTGGTGTTTCCCATAAATTTTAAGGAATTTTCCTTAAATTTGAGACATTTCCCATTTTTTATTTTTTAAGAAATTTTCCTGAAAATGTTGAAGCTTTTCCCAAATTTTGGGGAAATTTTATTTCTTAGGTTTTTTCAATTTTTTTGGGGGGAGGGTTCCTGGAATTTTTGGGATTTCTTCTTGAATTCTGGGATCCCTGAGGGGTTTTTGGGGGTCCTGGGGCAGATTTTGGGGTCATTTTTGGGGTCCTGGGGTGTTTTGGGGTCCTGGGGCACATTTGGGGTCTCGAGTCCATCCCTGAGCGTTTTTGGGGTCGGTTTTGGGGTCCCTGTGGTCACTTCTGGAGTCACTTTTGGGGGTCTCAAGGGTCCATCCAGAGTAACTTTTGGGGGTCCCAGGTCGGTTTTGGGGGTCTCAGGGGTCACTTCCAGGGTCACTCCTGTGGTCACTCCTGGGGTCATTTCTGGGATCCATCCTGGATCATTTTTGAGGTCTCAGGGGTCACTTTTAGGGTCACTCCTGGGGGTCATTTTTTAGGTCAATCCTGTATCAGTTTTGGGGTCTCAGGAGTCCATCCTGGATCATTTTTGGGGGTCACTCAGGGTCACTCAGGGGTCACTCAGGGTCACTCAGGGTCACTCAAGGGTCCATCCTGGATCATTTTTAGGGTCACTCAGGGTCACTCAGGGGGTCACTCGGGGTCACTCAGGGTCCCTCAGGGGTGACTCAGGGTCCCTCAGGGTCACTCCTGGATCATTTTTAGGGTCCCTCAGGGGTCACTCCTGGATCATTTCTGGGGGTCACTCAGGGGTCACTCGGGGGTCACTCAGGGGTCACCAGGATCCCTCAGGGTCACTCCTGGATCATTTCTGGGGTCACTCAGGGGTCACTTAGGGGTCACTCCTGGTCACTCTGGGTCACTCAGGGTCACTCAGGATCCCTCAGGATCCCTCAGGGTCACTCAGGGGTCCATCCTGGATCATTTCTGGGGTCACTCAGGGGTCACTCAGGGTCCCTCAGGGTCACTCAGGGTCCCTCAGTGTCACTCAGGGTCACTCAGGGTCCCTCAGGGGTCACTCAGGGTCCCTCAGTGTCACTCAGGGGTCACTCAGGGTCCCTCAGGGGTCACTCGGGGTCCCTCAGGGTCACTCAGGGGTCACTCAGGGGTCACTCAGGGTCCCTCAGGGGTCACTCGGAGTCCCTCAGGGTCACTCAGGGGTCACTCAGGGGTCCATCCTGGATCATTTCTGGGGTCACTCAGGGGTCACTCAGGGTCACTCCTAGATCATTTTTAGGGTCACTCAGGGGTCACTCAGGGTCACTCCTAGATCATTTTTAGGGTCACTCAGGGGTCACTCAGGGTCCCTCAGGGTCACTCTAGGGGTCACCCTCCCTGGTCACTATGGGGTCCATCCTGGATCATTTCTGGGGTCACTCAGGGTCCCTCAGGGGTCCATCCTGGATCATTTCTGGGGTCACTCAGGGGTCACTCAGAGTTCCTCAGGGGTCACTCGGGTCCCTCAGGGTCACTCGGGGTCACTTCGGGGTCACTCAGGGTCCCTCAGGGTCACTGGGGTCACTCAGGGTCCCTCAGTGTCACTCAGGGTCCCTCTAGGGTCACTTGGGTCCCTCAGGGTCCCTGGGGTCACTCAGTCCCCTCAGGGTCACTCAGGGGTCACTCGGGGTCCCTCAGGGTCACTTGGGGGTCACTCAGGGGTCACTCAGGGTCCCTCAGGGTCACTCGGGGTCCCTCAGGGTCCCCTCAGTGTCACTCAGGGTCCCTCAGGGTCACTCAGGGGTCACTCAGGGTCCCTCAGGGTCACTCGGGGTCACTCTGGGTCACTCAGGGTCCCTCGGGGTCACTCAGGGTCCTCAGGGTCCCCTCAGGGGTCACTTGGGTCCCTCAGGGGTCCCTCGGGGTCCCTCAGGGTCCCTGGGGTCACTCTGTCCAGCGGTGGCCAGTCAGCGTGCCTGCACACGTAGTACAGTCAGCGCTGGCCCTCCCATGGGGTTCGGGCACATTGCAGGGCAACATTTGGGGCAAAACCCCAAAATCCCCCCTCAAAATCCAGCCCCAAAAACCCCCTGGGACCCCCTCAAAAAAATCCCAAAATTTCCAAAGACCCCTCCCCAAAAAACCCCCAAAATCCCCCTAAAAAATCCAAAATTCTCCAAGACCCCTCCCCAAAAAACCCCCAGAATTCCTCCCCAAAAACCCTCCCAAAATTCCCAAAGATCCCTCCCCAAAAAACCTCCCTGGAACCTCCCAAAATCCCCAAAATTCCCAAAGACCCCTCCCCAAAAAACCCCAAAATTCCTCCCCAAAAAACCTCCCAAAAATCCCCAAAATTCCCAAAGACCCTCCCCAAAAACCCCCAAAAATCGCCCTTAAAAATCCAAAATTCTCCAAGACCCCTCCCCAAATCCCCTCAAAACTTCCCCAAAAACCCAAAATCTCCTGGGACCCCTCCTCAAAAAACCCCAAAAAACCTCCCAAAATTCCCAAAGACCCTCCCCCAAAAACCTCCCTGGAACCTCCCAAAAAACCCCCAAAAATTCCTCCCCAAAAACCTCCCAAAATCCCCAAAATTCCCTAAAGACCCCTCCCCATAAAAACCCCCAAAATCCCCCTAAAAATCCAAAATTCTCCAAGACCCTCCCAAAATCCCCTCAAAACTCCCCCAAAAAAACCCAAAATCTCTTGGGACCCCTACTCAAAAACCCCCTGGAACCCTCAAACCCCCAAAAATTCCCAAAGACCCTCCCCAAAAAACCCCCAAAATTCCTCCCCAAAAACCTCCCAAAAATCCCCCAAAATTCCCAAAGACCCTCTCCCCAAAACCCTTCAAAATCCCCCCTAAAAATCCAAAATTCTCCAAGACCCTCCCCCAAATCCCCTCAAAACTCCCCCAAAAAACCCAAAATCTCCTGGGAGCCCTCCTCAAAAAAACCCCAAAATTCCTCCCCAAAAAACCTCCCAAAATTCCCAAAGACCCTCCCAAAAAACCCCAAAATTCCTCCCCAAAAACCTCCCAAAAATTCCCCAAAGATCCCTCCCCAAAAACCTCCCAAAAATCCCCAAAATTCCCAAAGACCCTCCCCAAAAAAACCCCAAAATTCCTCCCCCAAAAACCTCCCAAAAATCCCCAAAATTCCCAAAGACCCTCCCCAAAAAACCCCCCAAAATCATCTCTTAAAAAATCCAAAATTCTCCAAGACCCTCCCAAATCCCCTCAAAACTCCCCCAAAAAACCCAAAAATCTCCTGGGAGCCCCTCCTCAAAAAACCCCAAAATTCCTCCCCAAAAAACCTCCCAAAATTCCCAAAGACCCCTCCCAAAAAACCCCAAAATTCCTCCCCAAAAACCTCCCAAAATTCCCAAAGATCCCTCCCCAAAAAACACCAAAATTCCTCCCCAAAAACCCCCAAAATTCCTCCCCAAAAACTCTCCCCTAAAATTCCCAAAGATCCCTCCCCAAAAACCTCCCTGGGAACTCCTCCCAAAAATCCCCAAAATTCCCAAAGACCCTCCCAAAAACCCCAAAGGATTCCTCCCCAAAACCTCCCAAAAATCTAGAATTCCCAAAGGACCCCTCCCCAAAAAACCCCCAAAATCGCCCCTTAAAAAATCCAAAATTCTCCAAGACCCCTCCCCAAATCCCCTCAAAACTCCCCAAAAACCCAAAATCTCCTGGGAGCCCTCCTCAAAAACCCCCAAAATTCCTCCCCAAAAACCCCCAAAATTCCCAAAGACCCCTCCCCAAAAAACCCCAAAATTCCTCCCCAAAAATCCTCCCAAAATTCCCAAAGACCCCTCCCCAAAAAACCTCCTGGAACCTCCCAAAATCCCCCAAAATTCCCAAAGACCCTCTCCCCAAAAAACCCCAAAATTCCTCCCTAAAAACCTCCCAAAAATCCCCAAAATTCCCCAAAGACCCCTCCCCAAAAACCCCCAAAATCGCCCCTTAAAAAATCCAAAATTCTCCAAGACCCTCCCCAAATCCCCTCAAAACTCCCCCCAAAAAAACCCAAAATCTCCTGGGACCCCTCCTCAAAAACCCCCAAAAATTCCTCCCCAAAAACCCTCCCAAAACTCCCAAAGACCCCTCCTCAAAAACCCCAAAATTCCTCCCCAAAAAACCTCCCAAAAATTCCCAAAGACCCCTCTCCAAAAAACCCCAAAATTCCTCCCCAAAAAACCTCCCAAAATTCCCAAAGATCCCTCCCCAAAAATCCCCAAAATTCCCAAAGATCCCTCCCCAAAAAAATCTCCTTGGAACCTCCCAAAAATCCCCAAAATTCCCAAAGACCCCTCCCCAAAAAACCCCCAAAATCCCCCTAAAAAATCCAAAATTCTCCAAGACCCCTCCCCAAATCCCCTCAAAACTCCCCCAAAAAACCCAAAATCTCCTGGGACCCCTCCTCAAAAAACCCCAAAATTCCTCCCCAAAAAACCTCCCAAAATTCCCAAAGACCCCTCCCCAAAAACCCCCAAAATTCCCAAAGACCCCTCCCCAAAACCCCCGAAAAATCTCCCAAGTTCCAGAAGGTTTTGGGGGATTTTTTGGGATTTTTAGGATTTTCCTGTGGGATTTGGGGGAATTTTGGGGGTTTTTTTGGGGGGGTCCCAGGGGATTTTGGGGTTTTTTGGTGAGGGGTCCCTGGGGATTTTGGGGTTTTTTTTGAGGGGGGTCCCAGGAGATTTTGGGGGTTTTTTTTGGGGTGGGTCCCAGGAGATTTTGGGGTTTTTTGGTGAGGGGCCCCTGGGGATTTTGGGTTTTTTGGGGGGATCCCAGGAGATTTTGGGGGTTTTTTGGGGTGGGTCCCAGGGGATTTTGGGGTTTTTTGGGGGGGTCCCAGGAGATTTTGGAGGTTTTTTTTGGGGGGGTCCCAGGGGATTTTGGGGTTTTTGGTGAGGAGCTCCTGGGGATTTTGGGGTTTTTTGGGGGGGGTCCCAGGGGATTTTTGGGGTGTTTTTGGGGGGTGCCCTGGGGATTTTGGGATTTTTTTTGGGGGGTGTCCCAGGGGATTTTGGGGTTTTTTGGGAAGAATTTTGAGAAGATTTGGGGGGTTTAGGGGAGGATTTTGAGGGAGTTTTGGGGTTTTTGGGGAGGTTTTTGAGATTTTGGGGCTCGGGGGAGGTTTTGGATGGGATTTTGAGGTTTTGGGGGGAAGTTTTTGAGGAGATTTGGGGATTTTTGTGGAGGATTTTAAGGTTTTGGGGTTTTTAGGGAGGATTTTGAGGGTTTTGGGGTTTTTTGAGAACATTTGTGTTTTCTGAGGAGAATTTTGGGGATTTTGGGGTTTTTGGGAGGAATTTGAGGAGCATTTTGGGGAACGCATTCTGGGGAGGATTTTGAGGAGGATTTTGAGGGGATTTTGAGGTTTTGGGTTTTTGGGGAAGCCTTTTGAGATCTGGGGTCTTTTGGGGGAGGACTTTCAGGATTTTGGGGGAGGATTTTGAGGAGATTTAGGGTCTTTATGGGGAATCCTTGAGGGGATCTTGGGGTCTTTGGGGAGGATCTTTGGGGGTCTTGGGGAGGATCTTTTGGCTTTCTCTGGGGGATCTTTGAGGTCTTTTAGGATGATCTTTGAGGGATCTTTGGGCTCTTTGAGGGGATTTTGGGGCTCTTTGAGGATCTTTGGGGCTTTTGGGGAGATCTTTTGTAGGTCTTTGGGGGTTTTTCAGGAGGATCTTTGGGGTTTTTGGGGGGTTTTAGGAGTGGCTTTGGGGGTTTTTGAGGGAATTTTGGGGATTTTGGAGCTTTTTGGGGAGGATTTTGGGGTTTTTGAGGATGATTTTTGGGCATTTTGGGGATTTGGGAGGAGGATTTTGTGGAGCATTTTGAGGATCTTTGGGGGTTTTTGAGGGATTTTGGGCCTTTTTTGGGGGAGGATTTTGAGGTCTTTGGGGGAGTGATTTTGGGGCTTTTTCGGGGAGGATTTTGAGATCTTGGGGAGGATTTTGGGGGTCTTTGGGAGGATTTTGGGGCTTTTGGGGGAGGATTTTGGGTTTTTTGGGGGAGGATTTTAGGTTTTGGGGAGGATTTTGGGGTTTTTGGAGAGGATTTTGGGGTTTTGAGGGAATTTTGGGAGTTATTGGAGAAGATTTTGGGGGTTTTTTGGGGAGGATTTTGGGGTTTTTGGGGAGGATTTTGGGTTTTTTGGGGAGGATCTTTGGAGTTTTGGGGGAGGATCTTTGGGGGTTTTTGGAGGGATCTTTAGGGGTCTTGAGGGAATCCCTGGGGTCTTTGGGGGGTGCTTGGAAGGAATTTTGGGGGTTTTTTGAGAGTTTTTGGGAGGATTTTGAGGGATTTTGGGGGTTTTTGGGAGGATTTTGGGGTTTTGAGGGAATTTTGTGATTTTGGGGGAGGATTTGGGGCTTTTTGAGGGAGTTTTGGAGTTTTTTGGGAGGGATTTTGAGGGTTTTTAGGGGAGGATGTTTTTGGGGGAGAATTTTGGGGTTTTGAGAGTTTTGGGGAGGATTTTGGGAGGATTTTGAGGGATTTTGGGGTTTTTTGGGGGAGGATTTTGGGGTTTCTGGGGAGGATTTTGGGGTTTCTGGGAGGATTTTGAGGTTTTTTGGGGGAGAATTTTGGGGTTTTGAGGGATTTTGGGAGGATTTTGGGGAGGATGTCGAGGGTTTTGAGAAGGTTTTTGGGGAGGATTTTGGGGTTTTGAGAGTTTTTAGGGAGGATTTTGTGGAGGATTTTGAGGGATTTGGGGTTTTTGGGAGAGGATTTTGGGGTTTTTGGGAGGATTTTGGGGAGGATTTTGAGGTTTTTTTTCGGGAGGATTTTTGGGGGTTTCTGGGAGGATTTTGGGGGTTTTTTTTGGGGAGGATTTGGGGGATTTTGGGTTCTGTGCTCACCTCGGCATGGGCGCTGTGGGACTGGAAGAACACCGCCTCCCTTGTGGCCACACCTGCCACAGCAACAGCGCCACCAGCTGTCCCCAAATGTCCCCACAGTGTCCCCCAAATGTCCCCTAACGCCTCTCTGATGTCCCCAAGTGTCCCCTAAATGTCCCCAGGTGTCCCCAAAGTGCCCCCCAGGTGTCCCCCAAATGTCCCCAAATGTCCCCAATGCCTCTCTGATGTCCCCAAATGTCCCCAGATGTCCCCCTGATGTCCCCTAAAGTGTCCCCAGGTGTGCCCACAGTGTCCCCAGATGTTCCCCAAATGTCCCCCTGATGTCCCCTAAAGTGCCCCCCAGGTGTCCCCACATGTCCCCAATGCCTCTCTGATGTCCCCAGATGTCCCCAAATGTCCCCAGATGTCCCCCAGGTGTCCCCAAAGTGTCCCCAGGTGTCCCCTAAATGTCCCCAGTGTCCCCAGGTGTCCCCTAAACTGTCCCCAAATGTCCTCAGATGCCCCCAAATGTCCCTAGGTGTCCCCTAAAGTGTCCCCAGGTGTCCCCACAGTGTCCCCAAATGTCCCCAACGCCTCTCTGATGTCCCCAAGTGTCCCCTAAATGTCCCCCCTGATATTCCCAAAGTGTCCCCAGGTGTCCCCCTAACAGTCCCCAAAGTGTCCCCAGGTGTCCCCACAGTGTCCCCAAATGTCCCCAACGCCTCTCTGATGTCCACAAGTGTCCCTAAATGTCCCCAAAGTGTCCCCACAGTGTCCCCAAATGTCCCCAACGCCTCTCTGATGTCCCCAAATGTCCCCTAAATGTCCCCAAAGTGTCCCCAAAGTGTCCCCAAATGTCCCAGGAGTTCCCCAAATGTCCCCCTGATATTCCCAAAGTGTCCCCAGGTGTCCCCCAACCGTCCCCAAAGTGCCCCCAAATGTCCCCAAATGTCCCCTAACGCCTCTCTGATGTCCCCAGGTGTCCCCTAAATGTCCCCAAAGTGTCCCCAAACTGTCCCCCAATGTCCCAGGAGTTCCCCCAAATGTCCCCCCTGATATTCCCAAAGTGTCTCCAAGTGTCCCCCAACCGTCCCCATAGTGTCCCCCAGGTGTCCCCAAAGTGTCCCCCTGATGTCTCCCTAAAGTGTCCCCCCCTGATGTCCCCAAAGTGTCCCCAGGTGTCCCTAAATATCCCCAGTGTCCCCAGGTGTCCCCAAATATCCCCAGTGTCCCCAGGTGTCCCCAAACTGTCCCCAAATGTCCTCAGATGCCCCCAAATGTCCCCAAATGTCTCCAGGTGTCCCCAAACTGTCCCCAGGTGTCCCCACAGTGTCCCCAAATGTCCCCAACGCCTCTCTGATGTCCCCAAGTGTCCCCAAATGTCCCCCTGATATTCCCAAAGTGTCTCAAGTGTCCCCCAACAGTCCCCAAAGTGTCCCCAGGTGTCCCCAATGCCTCTCTGATGTCCACAAGTGTCCCCAAATGTCCCCAAAGTGTCCCCAAAGTGCCCCCAAATGTCCCCAAAGTGTCCCCACGTTTCCCCAGGTGTCCCCAAATGTCCCCAAAGTGTCTCCAAGTGTCCCCAAATGTCCCCAGATGTCCCCCTGATGTCCCCCTGATGTCCCCCTGATGTCCCCAGGTGTCCCCAAATGTCCCCAAAGTCCCCCCAGGTGTCCCCAAAGTCCCCCCAGGGTCCCTCCTGGCTCACTTCTGGCAGGGGGTGATCCTCGGTCGCGGGCAGCGCTGGGTCCTGGGACACGTCGGGCGATGATCTGGGTCAGCTCGCTGCCAGGACAGCCACAGCCCAAATGAACCCCCAAAAACAGCCACCAGCACCCCCAAAATCCCAAAAACAGCCACCAGCATTCCCAAAATCCCAAATTCATCCCAAAACAGCCACCAGCATCCCCAAAATCCCAAAAACAGCCACCAGCACCCCCAAAAATCCCAAAAACAGCCACCAGCATTGCCAAAAATCCCAAATTCATCCCAAAACAGCCACCAGCATCCCCAAAATCCCAAAAACAGCCACCAGCACCCCCAAAATCCCAAAAACAGCCACCAGCATTCCCAAAATCCCAAATTCACCCCAAAACAGCCACCAGCACCCCCAAAATCCCAAAAACAGCCACCAGCATTCCCAAAATCCCAAATTCATCCCAAAAACAGCCACCAGCACCCCCAAAATCCCAAAAACAGCCACCAGCATTCCTAAAATTCACAAATTCATCCCAAAACAGCCACCAGCATTCCCAAAATCCCCAAAACAGCCACACCAGCATTCCTAAAATTCACAAATTCATCCCAAAACAGCCACCAGCATTCCCAAAAATCCCAAATTCATCCCAAAACAGCCACCAGCACCCCCAAAATCCCCAAAACAGCCACCAGCATTCCCAAAATCCCAAATTCATCCCAAAACAGCCACCAGCACCCCCAAAATCCCAAATTCATCCCAAAACAGCCACCAGCACCCCCAAAAATCCCCCAAAACAGCCACCAGCATCCCCAAAATCCCAAATTCATCCCAAAGCAGCCACCAGCATTCCCAAAAATCCCAAATTCATCCCCAAAACAGCCACCAGCACCCCCAAAATCCCAAAAACAGCCACCAGCACCCCCAAAAATCCCAAAAACAGCCACCAGCATCCCAAATTCATCCCAAAACAGCCACCAGCATTCCCAAAATTCCCAAAAACAGCCACCAGCACCCCCAAAATCCCCAAAACAGCCACCAGCACCCCCAAAAATCCCCAAAACAGCCACCAGCACCCCTAAAATCCCAAATTCATCCCAAAACAGCCACCAGCATTCCCAAAAAATCCCCAAATTCATCCCAAAACAGCCACCAGCACCCCCAAAATCCCCAAAAACAGCCACCAGCATTCCCAAAAATCCCCAAATTCATCCCAAAACAGCCACCAGCACCCCCAAAATTCACAAAATTCCCAAAACAGCCACCAGCATCCCCAACATTCCCAAATTCATCCCAAAAACAGCCACCAGCATTCCCAAAAATCCCCAAAAACAGCCACCAGCATCCCCAAAATCCCAAAAACAGCCACCAGCATTCCCAAAAATCCCCAAAAACAGCCACCAGCATTCCTAAAATTCACAAATTCATCCCAAAACAGCCACCAGCATCCCCAAATTCATCCCAAATTCATCCCAAAGCAGCCACCAGCATTCCCAAAATTCCCAAAACAGCCACCAGCACCCCCAAAAATCCCAAAAACAGCCACCAGCATTCCCAAAAATCCCCAAAAACAGCCACCAGCATCCCCTAAAAATCCCCAAAAACAGCCACCAGCATTCCCAACATTCCCAAAAACAGCCACCAGCATTCCCTAAAATTCCCAAAAATCCACCCAGAAACACCAACATTCCCAAATTCATCCCAAAAACCAGCCACCAGCACCCCCAAAAATCCCAAAACAGCCACCAGCATTCCTAAAATTCACAAATTCATCCCAAAACAGCCACCAGCATCCCCAACATTCCCAAATTCATCCCAAAACAGTCACCAGCATCCCCAAAATTCCCAAAAATCCACCCAGAAACACCCAAAATTCCCAAAATTCCCAAAACCAGCCACCAGCATCCCCAAATTCATCCCAAAAACAGCCATCACCATTCCCAAAATTCCCAAAAACAGCCACCAGCACCCCCAAAATCCCAAAAACAGCCACCAGCATTCCCAAAAATCCCAAATTCATCCCAAAGCAGCCACCAGCATCCCCAAAAATCCCAAAAACAGCCACCAGCACCCCCTAAAAATCCCAAAAACAGCCACCAGCATTCCTAAAATTCACAAATTCATCCCAAAACAGCCACCAGCATCCCCAAAAATCCCAAATTCATCCCAAAGCAGCCACCAGCATCCCCAAAATTCCCAAAAATCCACCCAGAAATACTCAACATTCCCAAATTCATCCCAAAGCAGCCACCAGCATCCCCAAAAATCCCAAATTCATCCCAAAACAGCCACCAGCATTCCCAAATTCATCCCAAAACAGCCACCAGCATTCCCAAAATCCCAAATTCATCCCAAAACAGCCACCAGCATTCCCTAAAATCCCAAATTCATCCCAAAACAGCCACCAGCATGCCCAAAAATCCCAAATTCATCCCAAAACAGCCACCAGCATCCCCAAAAATCCCAAATTCATCCCAAAACAGCCACCAGCATTCCCAAATTCATCCCAAATTCATCCCAAAACAGCCACCAGCATCCCCAAAAATCCCAAATTCATCCCAAAGCAGCCACCAGCATTCCCAACATTCCCAAATTCATCCCAAAACAGCCACCAGCATCCCCAAAAATCCCAAATTCCCAAAAACAGCCACCAGCATTCCCAACATTCCCAAAAATTCCCAAAAATCCACCCAGAAACACCAACATCTCCAAAAATCCCAAAAACAGCCACCAGCATCCCCAAAATTCCAAAAACAGCCACCAGCATTCCCAAAATTCCCAAAAATTCCCAAAATCCACCCAACGTTCCCAAAAATCCACACAAAAACAGCAACATTCCCAAAAATTCCCAAAAAACAGCCACCATCATTCCCAAAAATCCACCCAGAAACAGCAACATTCCCAAAAATTTCTAAAAAACAGACACCAGCATTCCCAAAAATCCACCCAGAAGCCCCAAAAATCCCAAAAACAGCCACCAGCATTCCCAAAAGATTCCCAAAAATCCCAAAAATTCCCAAAAATCCACCCAGAAACACCAACATCCCCAAAAAAATCCCCAAAACAGCCACCAGCATTCCCAAAATTCCCAAAAAATCCCCAAAACAGCCACCAGCATCCCCAAAATTCCCAAAACCAGCCACCAGCACCCCCAACATTCCCAAATTCATCCCAAAACAGCCACCAGCATCCCCAGCATTCCCAAAATTCCCAAAAACAGCCACCACCATCCCCAAAAATCCCAAATTCATCCCAAAAACAGCCACCAGCATTCCCAAAAATCCCAAATTCATCCCAAAACTGCCACCAGCATTCAAAACATTCCCAAAATTCCCAAAAATTCCCAAAAATCCACCCAGAAACACCAACATCTCCAAAAATTCCCCAAAACAGCCACCAGCAATCCCAAAATTCCCAAAAATTCCCAAAATACCACCCAGAAACACCAGCATTCCCAAAATTTCCCAAAAACAGCCACCAGCATTCCCAAAATTCCCAAAATTCCCAAAAATCCACCCAGAAACACCAACATTCCCAAAAATTCCCAAAACAGCCACCAGCATCCCCAAAATTCACAAAATTCCCAAAACCAGCCACCAACACTCCCAACATTCCCAAATTCATCCCAAAACAGCCACCAGCATCCCCAACATTCCCAAAAATCCCAAAACAGCCACCAGCATCCCCAAAATTCCCAACATTCCCAAAAACAGCCACCAGCATTCCCAAAAATCCCCAAAAACAGCCACCAGCACCCCCAAAAATCCCAAAAACAGCCACCAGCACCCCCAAAATCCCCCAAAAACAGCCACCAGCACCCCTAAAATCCCCAAAACAGCCACCAGCACTCTAAAATCCCAAAAACAGCCACCAGCATTGCCAAAAATCCCAAATTCATCCCAAAAACAGCCACCAGCACCTAAAATCCCAAATTCATCCCAAAACAGCCACCAGCACCCCCAAAATCCCAAATTCATCCCAAAGCAGCCACCAGCACCCCAAAAATCCCAAATTCATCCCAAAACAGCCACCAGCACCCCCAAAATCCCAAAAACAGCCACCAGCACCCCCAAAATCCCAAAACAGCCACCAGCATTCCCAAAATCCCAAATTCATCCCAAAACAGCCACCAGCACCCCCTAAAATCCCAAAAACAGCCACCAGCATTCCTAAAAATCCCAAATTCATCCCAAAACAGCCACCAGCATTCCCAAAAATCCCAAATTCATCCCAAAACAGCCACCAGCACCCCCAAAATCCCCAAAACAGCCACCAGCATTCCCAAAATCCCAAATTCATCCCGCAAAACAGCCACCAGCACTCTAAAATCCCAAATTCATCCCAAAACAGCCACCAGCACCCCCTAAAATCCCAAATTCATCCCAAAACAGCCACCAGCACCCCCAAAAATCCCAAATTCATCCCAAAACAGCCACCAGCATTCCCTAAAATTCCCAAATTCATCCCAAAACAGCCACCAGCACCCCCAAAATTCCCAAAAACAGCCACCAGCATTCCCAAAAATCCCAAATTCATCCCAAAACAGCCACCAGCATTCCCAAAATCCCAAATTCATCCCAAAACAGCCACCAGCATCCCCAAAATTCCCAAAAATCCACCCAGAAACACCAACATTCCCAAATTCATCCCAAAACAGCCACCAGCATCCCCAAAAATCCCAAATTCATCCCAAAACAGCCACCAGCACCCCCAAAATCCCCCAAAACAGCCACCAGCATTCCCAAAAATCCCCAAATTCATCCCAAAACAGCCACCAGCACCCCCTAAAATCCCCCAAAACAGCCACCAGCATTCCCAAAATCCCAAATTCATCCCAAAGCAGCCACCAGCATTCCCAAAATTCCCAAATTCATCCCAAAACAGCCACCAGCACCCCCAAAATTCCCAAAAACAGCCACCAGCATTCCCAAAATCCCAAATTCATCCCAAACAGCCACCAGCATTCCCTAAAATCCCAAATTCATCCCAAAACAGCCACCAGCATCCCCAAAATTCCCAAAAATCCACCCAGAAACACCAACATTCCCAAATTCATCCCAAAACAGCCACCAGCACCCCCAAAAATCCCCCAAAACAGCCACCAGCATTCCCAAAAATCCCCAAATTCATCCCAAAACAGCCACCAGCACCCCCAAAATCCCCAAAACAGCCACCAGCATTCCCAAAATCCCAAATTCATCCCAAAACAGCCACCAGCAACCCTAAAAATCCCAAATTCATCCCAAAGCAGCCACCAGCATTCCCAAAATTCCCAAAAAATCCACCCAGAAACACCAACATTCCCAAATTCATCCCAAAACAGCCACCAGCATTCCCAAAAAATCCCAAATTCATCCCGCAAAACAGCCACCAGCATTCCCAAATTCATCCCAAATTCATCCCAAAACAGCCACCAGCATTCCCAAAAATCCCAAATTCATCCCTAAACAGCCACCAGCATTCCCAAATTCATCCCAAAACAGCCACCAGCATTCCCAACATTCCCAAAATTCCCAAAAATCCACCCAGAAACACCAACATCTCCAAAAATCCCAAAACAGCCACCAGCATTCCCAAAATTCCCAAAATTCTGCAAAAATCCACCCAACGTTCCCAAAATTCCCAAAAACCAGCCACCAGCATTCCCAAAAATCCCAAAAATTCCCAAAAATCCACCCAGAAACACCAACATTCCCAAAAATCCCAAAAACAGCCACCAGCATTCCCAAAATCCCCAAATTCATCCCAAAACAGCCACCAGCATCCCCAAAATCCCAAATTCATCCCAAAACAGCCACCAGCATTCCCTAAAAATCCCAAATTCATCCCAAAACAGCCACCAGCACCCCAAAAATCCCAAATTCATCCCAAAACAGCCACCAGCACCCCCAAAATCCCCAAAACAGCCACCAGCATTCCCAAAATCCCAAATTCATCCCAAAACAGCCACCAGCATCCCCCAAAATCCCAAAAACAGCCACCAGCATTCCTAAAATTCACAAATTCATCCCAAAACAGCCACCAGCATCCCCTAAAATACCAAAAACAGCCACCAGCATTCCTAAAATTCACAAATTCATCCCAAAACAGCCACCAGCATTCCCAAATTCATCCCAAATTCATCCCAAAACAGCCACCAGCATCCCCAAAAAATCCCCAAATTCATCCCAAAACAGCCACCAGCATCCCCAAAAATCCCCAACCATCCCAAAACAGCCACCAGCATCCCCAAAAAATCCCAAATTCATCCCAAAACAGCCACCAGCATCCCCAAAAATCCCAAATTCCCAAAAACAGCCACCAGCATTCCCAACATTCCCAAAAATTCCCAAAAATCCACCCAGAAACACCAACATCTCCAAAAATCCCAAAAACAGCCACACCAGCATCCCCAAAATTCCAAAACAGCCACCAGCATTCCTAAAATTCCCAAAATTCCCAAAATCCACCCTAACGCTCCCCAAAAATCCACACAAAAACAGCAACATTCCCAAAAATTCCCAAAAAACAGCCACCATCATTCCCAAAAATCCACCCAGAAACAGCAACATTCCCAAAAATTCCTAAAAAACAGACACCAGCATTCCCAAAAATCCACCCAGAAGCCCCAAAAATCCCAAAAACAGCCACCAGCATTCCCAAAAGATTCCCAAAAATCCCAAAAATTCCCAAAAATCCACCCAGAAACACCAACATCCCCAAAAAAATCCCCAAAACAGCCACCAGCATTCCCAAAATTCCCAAAAATCCCCAAAACAGCCACCAGCATCCCCAAAATTCCCAAAACCAGCCACCAGCACCCCCTAACATTCCCAAATTCATCCCAAAACAGCCACCAGCATCCCCAGCATTCCCAAAAATCCCAAAAACAGCCACCAGCATTCCCAAAATTCCCAAAATTCCCAAAAACAGCCACCAGCATTCCCAAAATTCCCAAAAACAGCCACCACCATCCCCAAAATCCCAAATTCATCCCAAAAACAGCCACCAGCATTCCCAAAAATCCCAAATTCATCCCAAAACTGCCACCAGCATTCAAAACATTCCCAAAATTCCCAAAAATTCCCAAAAATCCACCCAGAAACACCAACATCTCCAAAAATCCCCAAAACAGCCACCAGCATCCCCAAAATTCCCAAAATTCCCAAAAATCCACCCAACGTTCCCAAAATTCCCAAAAACCAGCCACCAGCATTCCCAAAAATCCCAAAAATTCCCAAAAATCCACCCAGAAACACCAACATTCCCAAAAATTCCCAAAAACAGCCACCAGCATTCCCAAAATTCCAAAAAATTCCCAAAAATCCACCCAACGTTCCCAAAAATCCCCACAAAAACAGCAACATTCCCAAAAATTCCCAAAAAACAGCCACCAGCATTCCCAAAAATCCACCCAGAAACACCCAAAATCCCAAAAATTCCCAAAAACAGCCACCAGCATTCCCAAAAATCCACCCAGAAACACCCAGGATTCCCAAAAATCCACACACAATTCCCAAAATCCCCAAAAATCCACCCAGGATTCCCAAAAACTCCCAAAAATCCACCCAGGATTCCCAAAAATTCCCAAAAAACAGCGACCAACATTCCCAAAAATTCCCAAAAATCCACCCAGAAACACCCAGGATTCCCAAAAATTCCCAAAATCCACCCAAAATCCACCCAGGAATCCCAAAAATCCTCCCTCAATGAAACCCCCCAAAAAAATATCCAAAAATTCCCCCCAAATTTTCCTAAAATTTCCTGAAATTTCTTCCAAAGTTCCCCTAAAATTCCACCCAAAATTCTCTCAAAATTCTCCCAAAATCCCAAATTTTACCCAAAATTCTCCCAAAATCCCAAATTTTACCCAAAATTCCTCCAAAATTCTCCCAAGATCCCAAATTTTACCCAAAATTCCCTGAAATTTTCTCCAAAATTATCCCAAAATTTAATCAAAATTCCCCCCAAAATTTCTCCAAAATTCTCCCCAAAATCTCTCAAAATCTTCCCCAAAATCTCCAAAAATTCTCCCCAAATTGTCCTAAAATTCCCAAATTTCTTCCAAAATTCTCCCAAAATTCCCCCCCAAACGCCTCCTGAATTTGCCCCAAATTTGCCCCAAATTTCTCCCTAAAATCCCAAAATTCTCTTAAATTTTCTCCCAAATTCTCCCCAAAATCCCCCTCAAATTCTTCCTAAATTGTCTCAAAATTTCCCCAAAATTCTCCCAAATTTCCCCAAAATTCTTCCAAAATTCCTCCCAAAATTCCCTGAAATTTCCTCCAAAATTTCCTAAAATTTTCTCCAAAATTCTCCCTGAATTTCCCCAAATTCTCCCAAAATTTCCTCAAAATTCCCCCAAAATTCTCCCAAAATTGCCCCAAATTTCCCCCTAAATTTCCTCAAAATTTCTCCAAATTTCCTCAAAATTCTCCCAAAATTCTCCCCTAAATTTCCCCAAATCCCCCCAAATTTCCTCAAAATTCCCCCCAAAATTCTCCCAAAATTGCCCCAAATTTCCCCCTAAATTTCCTCAAAATTTCTCCAAATTTCCTCAAAATTCTCCCAAAATTCTCCCCTAAATTTCCCCAAATCCCCCCAAATTCCCCAAAATTTCTTCCAAAATTCTCCCAAAATTCCTCCAAAATCCCCCCAAATTTCTCCTGAAATTCCCTGAAAATTTCTTCAAAATTCTCCCCAAAATCCCCCTCAAATTCTTCCCAAATTATCTCAAAATTTCCCCAAAATTCTCCCAAATTTCCCCAAAATTCTTCCAAAATTCCTCCCAAAATTCCCTGAAATTTCCTCCAAAATTTCCTAAAATTTCCTCCAAAATTCTCCCTGAATTTCCCCAAATTCTCCCAATATTTCCTCAAAATTCCCCCAAAATTCTCCCCTAAATGTCCCAAAATCCCCCCAAATTCCCCAAAATTTCTTCCAAAATTCTCCCCAAAATTCCTTCAAAATCCTCCCAAAATCCCCCCAAATTTCACCTGAAATTCCCTGAAACTTTCTCCAGTTCTCCCTCAAAATTCCCCTCAAATTCTTTCCCTAAATTATCTCAGAATTCCCCCCTCAAAATTCTCCCAAATTTCCCCCTAAAATTCTTCCCTAAATTTTCTCCCTGAATTCCCTGAAATTCCCTCCAAAATTCTCTTCCTGAATTTCCTCCTAAATTCTCCCTAAATTTCCCTCAAAATTCCCCCTGTACCCTCCCAAAATTGCTCCAAATTTCCCCCTAAATTTCCCTCAAATTTTCTCCAAATTTCTCAGAAATTCTCCCAGAAATTTCTCCCCTAAATTTCCTCAAAAATCCCCTCAAATTCCCCCAAATTCTCTTCCAGAAATCCCCTCCCAAATTCCTCCAAAATCCCCCCCACACTTTCTCCTGAAATTCCCTGAGGTACCTCTCCACCTCCCCCAAAAATTCCCCTCAAATTCTTCCCAAATTATCTCAAAATTTCCCCAAAATTCTCCCAAATTTCCCCTAAACTCCCTGAAATTTCCTCCAAAATTCTCCCTGAATTTCCCCAAATTCTCCCTAAATTTCCTCAAAATTCCCCCAAAATTGCTCCAGATTTTCCCCAAATTTCCCCCTGAATTTCCCCAAAATTCCCCCAAATTCCCCCAAAATTTCCTCAGAATTATCTCAAAATTCCCCCAAAATTTCCCCCAAATTTCCCCCAAAATTCTCCCCAAACTCCTCCCAAACTCCCCCAAAATTCCCCCAAAATTTCTAAGAAAGGATCCCAGGAATATTTGGGAATATTTGGGAATATTTGGGAATATTTTGGGGATATTTTGGGAATATTCGGGAAACATTTTAGGAATAGTTTGGGAATATTTAAGGAATGCTAAAAGAATATTTGGGATATATTTGGGAAATATTTGGGAATATTTTGGAAATATTGAGAAACATTTTGGGAATATTTTGAAGTTACTTTTGGAATATTTAGGGAATATTTGGAAATATTTTGAGAGCATTTTAGGAATATTTTAAGAATATTTGTGGATATTTAGGGATAATTAGGGAATTTTTTAGGAATATTTGGGGGATATTTTGGAAATATTTTAGGAATGTTTTGGGAATATTTAAGGAATATTTGGGGGATATTTTGGGGGATATTTTGGGATATTCAGGGGATATTTTGGGGATATTTTGGGGTATTTTGGGATATTTTGGGGGATATTTTGGGATATTCAGGGGATATTTTGGGGGATATTTTGGGATATTCAGGGGATATTTTGGGGATATTTTGGGGTATTTTGGGATATTTTGGGATATTTAGGGGATATTTTGGGGGATATTTTGGGATATTTTTGGGGGATATTTTGGGATATTTTGGGGATATTTTGGGATATATTTAGGGGATATTTTGGGGGATATTCAGGGGATATTTTGGGGGATATTTTGGGATATTTTGGGGGATATTTTGGGATATTTTGGGATATATTTAAAAAATATTTTGGGATATTTTGGGATATTTTGGAGATATTTTGGGGGATATTTTGGGATATTTTGGGGAATATTTTGGGATATATTGGGATATTCAGGGGATATTTAGGGATATTTTGGGATATTCAGAGGATATTTTGGGATATTCAGGGGATATTCAGGGGATATTTAGGGGATATATTGGGATATTCCGGGGATATTTTGGGATATTTAGGATATTTTGGGGGATATTTTGGGATATCTGGATATTTAGGATATTTAGGATATTTTGGGGATATTTTGGGGGATATTTTGGGATATTTTGAGATATATTGGGGATATTCAGGGATATTTTGGGGATATTTTGGGGGATATTTTGGGATATTCCGGGGATATTTGGGGATATTCAGAGGATATTTTGGGATATATTGGGATATTCAGGGGATATTCAGGGGATATTTAGGGGATATTTTGGGGGATATTTTGGGGGACATTTTGGGGACATTCAGGGGATATTTTGGGGATATTTTGGGGGATATTTTGGGGGATATTTTGGGATATTTGGGGGATATTCAGGGGATATTTTGGGGAATATTTTGGGGATTATTTTGGGGATATTCTGGGCTATTTTGGGATATTCTGGGATATTTTGGGATGCTCTGGGCTCTCACTCCACTTCGTATGGATCTTGTTGACGTGAGATGCAGTTGTTGTCGGCCTCCTGCTGGTAATCACAGTTCCTGCACTGCACAGCAAACTGGGATGGACTGGGACGCACTGGGACAGACTGGGAGGGAATTGGGAGGGACTGGGAGAGGACTGGGCAAACTGGGAGCGACTGGGAGGGGACTGGGACGTATTGGGAGGGACTGGGAGAGGACTGGGAGAGGACTGGGAGGGACTGGGAGGGACTGGGAGAAGACTGGGCAAACTGAAAGAGACTGGGAGGAGACTGGGCAAACTGGGAGGGACTGGGAAGGACTGGGGTTGTCATAGTTCCTGCACTGGGGGAAATTGGGCTGAACTGGGAGGGACTGGAAGAGGCTGGGAGGGACTGGGAGGGACTGGGAGGGCACTGGGATGAACTGGGATGAACTGGGATGGACTGGGAGGGGACTGGGAGGGGATTGGAAGACACTGGGATAAAATGAGACAAACTGTGAGGGGACTGGGAGGAGACTGGGACGGGACTGGGAGAGCATTGGGATGGACTGGGGGAACTGGGACAGACTGGGACAGACTGGGATGGACTGGGATGGACTGGGGAGCACTGGGAGGGCACTGGGATTAATTGGGATGGACTGGGAGGAACTGGGATGGACTGGGAGGGCACTGGGATGGACTGGGATGGACTGGAATGGACTGGGAGGGCACTACATGGACTGGGATGGACTGGGATGAACTGGGAGGGCACTGGGATGGACTGGGATGGACTGGGAGGGCACTGGGATGGCATGGGATGGCACTGGGATGCACTGGGAGGGCACTGGGAGGGCACTGGGATGGACTGGGAGGGCACTGGGATGAACTGGGATGGACTGGAATGGACTGGGATGGGTCAGGACCACTCACAGCATAGAGCAGGATCCGGTTCTCCTTGTCCTCCTTGGGGTACAGCATGTTGTTACTGGGAAAACTGGGATTACTGGGAGGCTCTGGGGGCAAAATTCCCAAATTTCCCCCCCTCAAAATTCCCAATTTCTCCTCTCCAAAATTCCCAATTTCCTCCTCAAAATTCTTAATTTTCCTTCTCAAAATTCCCAATTTCCCCGCCTAAAAATTCCTGATTTTCCCCCTCAAAATTTCAGATTTTTCCCCCTCACCATTCCCCCATCTTCCTCCCTCAAAATTCCCAATTTTCCTTGTCAAAACTCCCACTTCCCCCTGAAAATTCCCCGATTTTCCCCTCTTAAATTCCTGAATTTCCCCCCCTCAAAACATCCAATTTTCCCCCTTCAAAATTTCCATTTCTTCCCCCTCAAAATTTTCAGCGCTTTCTCCTCTCAAAATTCCCCGATTCTCTCCCCTCAAAACTCTCAGTTTTTTCCCCCTCACAATTCCCCGAGTATTTCCCTCACCATTCCCCTGGATTTTTTCCCCTCCCCATTCCCAACATTTCCCCCTCACAATTCCAGGAGTTCTTCTCACACCCCGATATTTTTTCCCCCTCACAATTTTCGTTTTTTATCCCTCCCCATTCCCCGAGTATTTCTCTCACACTCCCGATATTTTGCCCTCATCATTCGGGAGGTTTTTTTCCCCTCACACTCCCAATATTTCTCCCCTCACCATTCCCGATATTTCCCCTCAAAATTCCCACTATTTCTCCCCCTCACACTCCCCCGGAGTATTTTTCCCCTCACCATCCCCCCGGAGTATTTCTCTCACACCCCCCGAGCACTTTTCCCCTCACACTCCCCGATATTTCCCTCACACCCCGATATTTCTCTCACACCCCGAGCACTTTTCCCCTCACACCCCCGATATTTCCCTCACACTCCCGATATTTTAACCCTCACAATTCCCAGTATTCCCCCGCCAAGAATTCCCCGATATTTCCTCTCACCATTCCGGGTTTTGTTCTCCCTCACACCCTACTTTTTTTCCCCTCAACATTCCCCTGTATTTTCCCCCCCTCACACCTCCCGATATTTTTCCCCCTCACCATTCCCAATAGTTCCCCCTCACACTCCCACTTTTTTCCCCCTCACACCCCCGGAGTTCTCACGATTCCCTCTATTTCTTCCCCTCACCATTCCCATTGTTTATCCCTCACAATTCCCGGCTTTTTCCCCTTCACTTTCCTGGTTTTTCCCTCTCATCATTCCCGGTTTTTCCCGTTCACCATTCCTAATCTTTCCCCCTCACCATTCCCACTTTTCCCCCTCACACCCCTGATGTTTCCCCTCACCATTCCCCGATATTTCCCTCACACTCCCCTGTATTTTCCCCCTCACCATTCCCGGTGTTCCCCACACACCCCTGATGTTTCCCCCCTCACTATTTCCACTTTTTTTCACCTCACACTCCCTGTATTTTTCCCCTCACCACTCCTGACATTTCATTCACAATTTCCTGTATTTTTCCCCCTCACAATTCCCGCTGTTCCCCCCTCATCATTCCCTGTATTTTTTCCCCTCACAGTTCCCGGTGTTTCCCCTCACACCCCCTGTATTTTTTCCCCCTCACACTCCCGCTATTTCCCCCTCATCATTCCCCTGTATTTTTCCCCTCACAATTCCCGGTGTTTCCCCTCACAATTCCCCTGTATTTTTCCCCTCACACTCCCGCTGTTCCCCCCTCATCATTCCCGGTTTTTCCCCCTCATCACTCTCGGTTTTCCCCTCACGATTCCCGCCATTCCCCTCTGTACCCGCTCTGACTCCCCCCCCAACACCCCGCTCACCCCGCAGCATTCCCGGTGCACTCCCGCTGTTTTCCCCCAAATTCCCGCTGTTTCCCGGTTTTCCCGCTGTTTCCCTCACCATTCCTGGCAGAACCGGATCCCCACGAAGCCCGGCTCGTAGCCGCGCCCTCCCCCGTCCATGGCTGTCCGGTCACACCCCTTTCCACCGCCTCCCTCATCCCATTGGTCAAACCACCCGTCAATCACTGCCTCTCCCTCTTTTCATTGGTCAGCACTCCCTAGACCCGCCAATCCCCTATTTTAATTGGACGAATCTTTTGCCCCGCCTTTTCCTTATTTCTATTGGCTCATTCTCATTTTGTCACGCCCTCCTTTATTCTTATTGGCTGGATCTCTTTGTTTCTCCTCCCACTCTCTCTTCCTATTGGTCCATCCTCGCTTTCCCCCGCCCCCTTACGCTTATATTGGGGGATGTTTTGTTCGTCCCGCCTTTTCTCGCTCGCTATTGGCCGGTTTGCGTCACGTGACCCGCACCGCCAGCTCTGATTGGTCCCTCCCTCACCGGTCCCGGCTGTGGCGGCCCGTGAACCTTCCAGAAGCGGCTCCGGTTCGGGCGGCTCCGGAACCGTTCGGGGCTCCCCGTTGGGGGCAGCGGAAGCTGCCGAAGGGGCTCGGGGAGGCGCCCGGGATCGCGGCTCGGTTCCGGTGCGCGGTACCGGCGGGGCCCGGTCGGTACCGGAGCCATGAACGGCGGCGGGACCGGGCCGGGCCCGGTGTGGCTGGCGGTGAGCAGCTCGCTGAACGCGTTCCGGGCCTGCAAGCGCTTCTCGCCATCGCTGACCATCGCCGAGCTGAAGGTAACGGAGCGGGAGAAGCGGGACCGGGAGAACCGGGAGAATGGATGGGAACCGGGACTGGGATAACGGGAACTGGGATAATGGGATAATGGGAACTGGGATAATGGGAACTGGGATAATGGGAACTGGAACTGGGATAATGGGAACTGGAACTGGGATAATGGGAGCTGGGACTGGGATAATGGGAACTGGGATAATGGGAACTGGGATAATGGGAACTGGAACTGATAATGGGAGCTGGGACGGGGATAATGGGAACTGGGATAATGGGAACTGGGATAATGGGAACTGGGGTAATGGGGACTGGGATAATGGGAACTGGGATAATGGGAACTGGGGGTAATGGGGACTGGGATAATGGGAACTGGGATAATGGGAACTGGGATAATGGGGACTGGGATAATGGGAACTGGGATAATGGGGACTGGGATAATGGGGACTGGGGTAATGGGACTGGGATAATGGGGACTGGGGTAATGGGGACTGGGGTAATGGGAACTGGGATAATGGGGACTGGGGGTAATGGGAACTGGGACGGGATAATGGGACTGGGACGGGATAATGGGAACTGGGATAATGGGAACTGGGACGGGATAATGGGGACTGGGATAATGGGGACTAGGACTGGGATAATGGGAGCTGGGACTGGGATAATGGGAGCTGGGGTAATGGGAACTGGGGTTGGGATAAGGAGAACTGGAATAATGGGAACTGGGACGGGATAATGGGGACTGGGATAATGAGAACTGGAACTGGGATAAGGGGAACTGGGATAATGGGAACTGGGACTGGGATAATGGGAACTGGGACTGGGATAATGGGGACTGGGACGGGATAATGGGAACTGGGATAATGGGAACTGGGACGGGATAATGGGACTGGGATAATGGGAACTGGGATAATGGGAACTGGGACTGGGATAATGGGAACTGGGATAATGGGGACTGGGGTAATGGGAACTGGGACTGGGATAATGGGGACTGGGACTGGGATAATGGGGACTGGGATAATGGGAACTGGGATTGGGATAAGGGGATTGGGATAATGGGAACTGGGACGGGATAATGGGAACTGGGACTGGGATAATGGGAACTGGGACTGGGATAAGGGGAGCTGGGGTAATGGGAGCTGGGATAATGGGAATTGGGACTGGGATAACGGGAACTGGGATAACGGGAACTGAGATAATGGGATAATGGGAACTGGGGTAATGGGAATTGGGATAATGGGAACTTTGAACTGGGATAACGGAACTGGGATAATGGGAATTGGGATAATGGGAACTGGGGTAATGGGAACTGGAACTGGGATAATGGGAACTGGGACTGCTCCGCAGTGTCCCCTCCCAGTGCAAGCTGGAGCTGGTGGTGGGCGCCCTGTGCCATTCCCAGTCCCCTCCCAGTTACTCCCAGTCCCTCCCAGTGCAAGCTGGAGCTAGTGGTGGGCTCCCCTGTGCCATTCCCCAGTGCTCCCAGTCACTCCCAGTCCCCTCCCAGTGACTCCCAGTGTTCCCAGTGCAAGCTGGAGCTGGTGGTGGGCTCTGTGCCATTCCCAGTGCTCCCAGTTCACTCCCAGTGTTCCCAGTGCAAGCTGGAGCTGGTGGTGGGCTGAGCCCTGTGCCATTCCCAGTGTTCCCAGTTCACTCCCAGTGTTCCCAGGGCAAGTTGGAGTTGGTGGTGGGCTCTGTGCCATTCCCAGTGCTCCCAGTTCACTCCCAGTGTTCCCAGTGCAAGCTGGAGCTGGTGGTGGGTGCCCTGTGCCATTCCCAGTGCTCCCAGTTCACTCCCAGTGTTCCCAGTGCAAGCTGGAGCTGGTGGTGGGTGCCCTGTGCCATTCCCAGTGCTCCCAGTCACCCCCAGTCCCTCCCAGTTCACTCCCAGTGTTCCTAGTGCAAGCTGCAGCTGGTGGTGGGCTCTGTGCCATTCCCAGTCCCTCCCAGTGACTCCCAGTCGCTCCCAGTGCAAGTTGGAGTTGGTGGTGGGCGCTCTGTGCCATTCCCAGTCCCTCCCAGTCCATTCCCAGTGCTCCCAGTTCACTCCCCAGTTCCTCCCAGTGCAAGTTGGAGTTGGTGGTAGGCTTCTGTGCCATTCCCAGTCCCTCCCAGTCCATTCCCAGTCCCTCCCAGTCACTCCCAGTTCCCTCCCAGTGCAAGCTGGAGCTGGTGGTGGGCTCTGTGCCATTCCCAGTCCCTCCCAGTCCATTCCCAGTCCCTCCCAGTTCATTCCCAGTCCCTCCCAGTGCAAGCTGGAGCTGGTGGTGGGCGCCCTGTGCCATTCCCAGTCCCTCCCAGTCCATTCCCAGTGCTCCCAGTTCATTCCCAGTCCCTCCCAGTGCAAGCTGGAGCTGGTGGTGGGCGCCCTGTGCCATTCCCAGTCCCTCCCAGTCCATTCCCAGTGCTCCCAGTCACTCCCAGTCCCTCCCAGTGCAAGCTGGAGCTGGTGGTGGGCGCGCCCGCCTCGTGCATGGAGCTGGAGCTGTTCGGGGCGCAGGACGAGCCCCTGGGGCGGCTGGAGAGCGACGAGGCGCTGCTGGGGGCGTACCCTGTCACCGACGGCTGCAGGGTGCATGTAAGTGACAGCTGTGTCACCTCAGTGTCACCTGTGTCACCTCATTGTCACCCTCATTGTCACCTGTGTCACCTCATTGTCATCTGTGTGTCACCTGTGTCACCTCATTGTCACCTGTGTGTCATTAATGTCACCTGTGTGTGCTGGGCGCTGTTGGGGGCCTACCCTGTCACTGACGGGTGCCGCTATGCACGGAGTGTCACAGTGTCACCTGTGTCACCTGTGTGTCACCCTCATTGTCATCTGTGTCACCTCATTGTCACCTGTGTGTCACCCTGTGTCACCTCATTGTCATCTGTGTGTCACCTGTGTCACCTCATTGTCACCTCATTGTCACCTGTGTCACCTCATTGTCACCTGTGTGTCACCTGTGTCACCCTCATTGTCACCTGTGTGTGCTGGGCGCTGCTGGGGGCGATCCTGTCACTGATGGCTGCAGGGTGCACGTAGTGACAGCTGTGTCACCTGTGTCATCTGTGTGTCACCTGTGTGTCACCCTCATTGTCACCTGTGTGTGATTAATGTCACCTGTGTGTGCTGCGCTGCTGGGGGCCTACCCTGTCAGCGATGGGTGCAGGGTGCACGTGAGTGTCACTGTGTCACCTGTGTCACCTGTGTCACCTCAGTGTCACCTGTGTCACCTCATTGTCACCTGTGTCACCCTCAGTGTCACCTGTGTCACCCTCATTGTCACCTGTGTGTCATCTGTGTCACCTCATTGTCACCTCTCATTGTCATCTGTGTCACCTCATTGTCACCTGTGTGTCACCTGTGTCACCTCATTGTCACCTCATTGTCACCTGTGTCACCTCATTGTCACCCTCATTGTCACCTGTGTCACCTCATTGTCACCTGTGTCACCTGTGTCACCTGTGTGTCACCTCATTGTCACCTCATTGTCACCTGTGTGTCACCTGTGTCACCTGTGTGTCACCTGTGTGTCACCTCATTGTCATCTGTGTCACCTCATTGTCACCTGTGTCACCTGTGTCACCTGTGTGTCACCCTCATTGTCATCTGTGTCACCTCATTGTCACCTGTGTGTGCTCGCGCTGCTGGGGCGATCCTGTCACCGATGGGTGCAGGGTGCATGTAAGTGACAGCTGTGTCACCTGTGTGTCATCTGTGTCACCTCATTGTCACCTCATTGTCACCTGTGTCACCTCATTGTCACCTGTGTGTGCTGCGCTGCTGGGGGCGATCCTGTCACTGATGGCTGCAGGGTGCATGTGAGTGACAGCTGTGTCACCTGTGTGTCATCTGTGTCACCTCATTGTCACCTCATTGTCATCTGTGTCACCTCATTGTCACCTGTGTGTCACCTGTGTCACCTCATTGTCATCTGTGTGTCACCCTGTGTCACCTCATTGTCACCTCAGTGTCACCTCAGTGTCACCTGTGTGTCACCTCATTGTCACCTGTGTCACCCTCATTGTCATCTGTGTGTCACCTGTGTCACCCTCATTGTCACCTGTGTGTCACCCTCATTGTCACCTCATTGTCACCTGTGTGTCACCTGTGTCACCTCATTGTCACCTGTGTGTGCTAGGCGCTGCTGGGGGCGTGATCCTGTCACCGATGGCTGCAGGGTGCACGTGAGAGTCACCTGTGTCACCTCAGTGTCACCTGTGTGTCACCTCATTGTCACCTGTGTCACCTCATTGTCATCTGTGTGTCACCTGTGTCACCTCATTGTCACCTGTGTGTCACCCTCATTGTCATCTGTGTCACCTCATTGTCACCTGTGTGTGCTGCGCTGTTGGGGGCGTTTTCCTGTCACCGACGGGTGCAGGGTGCACGTGAGTGTCAGCTCAGTGTCACCTCAGTGTCACCTGTGTGTCACCTCATTGTCATCTGTGTGTGCTGCACTGCTGGGGGCGTATCCTGTCACCGACGGGTGCACGGTGCACGTGAGTGTCACATTGTCACCTCAGTGTCACCTGTGTGTCACCTCATTGTCATCTGTGTCACCTCATTGTCATCTGTGTCACCTCAGTGTCACCTGTGTCACCTGTGTGTCATTAATGTCACCTGTGTGTGCTGCGCTGCTGGGGGCGTACCCGGTCACCGAGGGGTGCAGGGTGCACGTGAGTGTCACCTCAGTGTCACCTGTGTCACCTCATTGTCACCTGTGTGTCATTAATGTCACCTGTGTGTCACCTCAGTGTCACCTCAGTGTCACCTGTGTCATCTCATTGTCACCTCTGTGTGTCACCTCATTGTCACCTGTGTGTCACTTGTGTGTGATTAATGTCACCTGTGTGTCACCTGTGTGTCATTAATGTCACTCAGCAAGTGTTGCTGCTGGGGCGATCCTGTCACTGAGGGGTGCAGGGTGCACGTGAGTGACAGCTGTGTCACCTGTGTCACCTGTGTCACCTCATTGTCACCTGTGTCACCTGTGTGTGATTAATGTCCCCTGTGTGTCACCTCATTGTCACCTGTGTGTCATTAATGTCACCTGTGTGTCATCTGTGTCATCTGTGTGTCACCTGTGTGTCATTAATGTCACCTGTGTGTCATCTGTGTCATCTGTGTGTCACCTGTGTGTCACCTGTGTCACCTGTGTGTCATTAATGTCACCTGTGTGTCACCTGTGTGTCATTAATGTCACCTCTGTCACCTGTGTGTCACCTCAATGTCTCCTGTGTGTCACCTGTGTCACCTGTGTCACTAATGTCACTGTTACCTTGTCAGCAAGGGCTGCAGGGTGCATGTGTCACACCTGTGTCACCTCACTATCACCTGTGTGTCACCTGTGTGTCACCTGTGTCACCTCATTGTTACCTCTGTGTCACCTGTGTGATTAATACCACCTGTGTCACTTAGAAGTCATCTGTGTGTCATCAGTGCCTCTGTGTGTCACCTGTGTCCCTGTGTGTCCCTGTGTGTCCCCTGTGTGTCATTAATGTCCCCCTGTGTGTCACTAATGTCTCCGTGTGTCATTAATGTCACCTCTGTCACTCAGTGTCACCTGTGTCACCTGTGTGTCATTAATGTCCCCTTTGTGTCCCTGGTGTCCCTGTGTGTCATTAATGTCCCCGTGTCCCCTGTGTGTCACCTGTGTGTCCCCTGTGTGTCACTAATGTCCCCGTGTGTCCCGGGTGTCCCCTGTGTGTCCCTGTGTGTCTTCCTCGCGGTGTCATTACTGTCCCCTGTGTGTCACTAATGTCCCTGTGTGTCCCCGTGGTGTCCCTGTGTGTCACTAATGTCCCCTATGTGTCCCTCGCGGTGTCCCTGTGTGTCCCCCTGTGTGTCACTAATGTCCCTGTGTGTCCCCTGTGTGTCCCTCGCAGGTCACTAATGTCCCCTGTGTGTCACTAATGTCCCCTGTGTGTCATTAATGTCACCTGTGTGTCCCTGTGTGTCACTAATGTCCCTTATGTGTCCCCTTGCGGTGTCCCTGTGTGTCCCCCCGTGTGTCACTAATGTCCCTGTGTGTCCCTGTGTGTCCCTGTGTGTCACTACGTCCCCTGTGTGTCCTTGTGTGTCCCTGTGTGTCACTAATGTCCCTTATGTGTCCCCCTGCAGTGTCCCTGTGTGTCCCCGTGTGTCACTAATGTCCCCTGTGTGTCCTTGTGTGTCCCTGTGTGTCACTAATGTCCCCTATGTGTCCCTCGTGTGTCCCTGTGTGTCCCCCTGCGGTGTCACTAATGTCCCCTGCGGTGTCACTAATGTCCCCCTGTGTGTCACTAATGTCCCCTGTGTCACTAATGTCCCCCGTGTGTCACTAATGTCCCCCTGTGTGTCATTAATGTCACCTGTGTGTCACTAATGTCCCCTCGTGGTGTCACTAATGTCCCCTGTGTGTCACTAATGTCCCCTGTGTGTCATTAATGTCACCTGTGTGTCATTAATGTCACCTGTGTGTCCCTGTGTGTCACTACGTCCCCTATGTGTCCCCTTGCAGGTGTCCCTTGTGTGTCCCCCGGTGTCACTAATGTCCCTGTGTGTCCCTGTGTGTCCCTGTGTGTCCCTGTGTGTCCCTGTGTGTCACTAATGTCCCTGTGTGTCACTAATGTCCCCTGTGTCATTAATGTCCCCGGTGTCCCGGGTGTCCCCCTGTGTGTCCCCTGTGTGTCCCTGTGTGTGGTTAATGTCCCCCGTGGTGTCACCTGTGTGTCATTAATGTCCCCGGTGTCCCCTGTGTGTCACCTGTGTGTCCCTGCAGGTGTGGTTAATGTCCCCCTGTGTGTCACTAATGTCCCCTGCGGTGTCATTAATGTCCCCGTGTCCCGGGTGTCCCCTGTGTGTCCCTGTGTGTCCCTCGCGGTGTCATTAATGTCCCTGTGTGTCACTAATGTCCGTGTCACTATCAAACCCCTGTGTAGGTCCCCTGTGTGTCACTAATGTCCCCTGCAGGTAAGTCACTAATGTCCCCAGAAGTCACTAATGTCCCCTGTGTCCCCCAGGTGACGGACCTGAGCTGGATGCCATGGGCAGTTCGAGACCTGGAGCCAGGTGCCCAAGTACGAGATGGCCGAGAGTGACTATGACAAGAGAACAGGTGACACTAGACACTGGGGACACCTGGGGGACATTGGGGACATTGGGACACTGGGGCACTCTGGGACATTGGGGACACTGGGGACATTGGGGACACTGGGGACATTGGGGACACTGGGGACACCTTGGGACACTGGGGACACTGGGGACACTGGGGACATTGGGACAGTGGTGGGGATTGGGGACACAGTGACATTGGGAATGGTGGGGACACTGGAGACACTGGGACACTGGGGGACAGTGGGGACAGTGGGGGACATTGAGGACACTGGGGACATTAGGGGACATTGGGAACACTGGGGACATTGGGGGATTGGGACATTGGGGACACTGGGGGACACTGGGGACACAGGGCAGGGTCTCTGTTCTGCCCCCTCTGTGTCACTGCCTGTGCTCATGGGTGACTCTGGCTTCGTCCCCAGAGTGCCACCCACAGGAGACAGCCCTGTCCCTGTCCCTGTCCCCAGAGTGCCACCCACAGGAGACACCCCTGTCCCTGTCCCTGTCCCCAGAATGCCACCCACAGGAGACACCCCTGTCCCTGTCCCTGTCCCCAGAATGCCACCCATAGGGAGACACCCCTGTCCCTGTCCCTGTCCCCAGAGTGCCACCCTAAAGGACACCCCCTGTCCCTGTCCCCAGAGTGCCACCCATAGGAGACACCCCTGTCCCTGTCCCTGTCCCCAGAGTGCCACCCACAGGAGACACCCCCTGTCCCTGTCCCCAGAGTGCCACCCACAGGAGACACCCATGTCCCTGTCCCTGTCCCCTGGGAAAAGTGCCACCCACAGGAGACACCCCTGTCCCTGTCCCCAAAGTGCCACCCATAGGAGACACCCCTGTCTCCTGTCCCCAGAGTGCCACCCACAGGAGACACCCTGTCCCTGTCCCCAGAGTGCCACCCTAAAGGACACCCCTGTCCCCAGAGTGCCACCCACAGGAGACAGCCCTGTCCCCAGAGTGCCACCCTGCCGTGTCCCCTGATGTCCCCTCAGTGTCCCTAAGGGCCTCCAGGGGGACACCGGACCGCAATGGGAACGGGATCAGGAGTGGCACCAGCGTGTCCCTGTCCCCAGAGTGTCCCTGTCCCCAGAGTGACACCCAAGGACATTCCTGTCCCTGCCCTCAGTGTCCCTGTCCCCAGTGTCCCTGTCCCCAGTGTCCCTGTCCCCAGAGTGTCCCTGTCCCCAGAGTGCCACCCAAGGACATTCCTGTCCCTGTCCCCAGAGTGTCCCTGTCCCCAGAGTGTCCCTGTCCCCAGAGGACACCCGAGGACATCTCCTGTCCCTGCCCTCAGTGTCCCTGTCCCCAGTGTCCCTGTCCCCAGAGTGTCTCCTGTCCCCAGAGTGCCACCCAAGGACATTCCTGTCCCTGTCCCCAGTGTCCCTGTCCCCAGAGTGCCACCCCAAAGACATTCCTGTCCCTGTCCCCAGTGTCCCTGTCCCCAAAGTGCCACCCCAAAGACATTCCTGTCCCCTCGGTGTCCCTAGCGCCTCCTGGGGACGGAATAGACACGTGGAACAGGAACGGGATCAGGAGTGTCCCTGTCCCCAGAGTGTCACCCCAAGGACATTCCTGTCCCTGTCCCCAGAGTGTCCCTGTCCCCAGAGTGTCACCCCAAGGACATTCCTGTCCTTGTCCCCAGAGTGTCCCTGTCCCCAAAGTGCCACCCTAAGGACATTCCTGTCCCTGTCCCCAGAGTGTCCCTGTCCCCAGAGTGTCACCCAAGGACATTCCTGTCCTTGTCCCCAGAGTGTCCCTGTCCCCAGAGTGTCCCTGTCCCCAGAGTGTCCCTGTCCCCAGAGTGTCACCTAAGGTCATTCCTGTCCCTGTCCCCAGTGTCCCTGTCCCCAGAGTGCCACCCAAGGACATTCCTGTCCCTGTCCCCAGAGTGTCCCTGTCCCCAAAGTGCCACCCAAGGACATTCCTGTCCCTGTCCCCAGTGTTCCTGTCCCCAGAGTGCCACTCCATGACATCCCTGTCCCTGTCCCCAGAGTGTCCCTGCGCTCCTGGGAACGGGAACAGGAACAGGATCAGGAATGGCACCAGCGTGTCCCTGTCCCCAGAGTGCCACCCTGCCGTGTCCCCTGATGTCCCCTGATGTCCCCTGATGTCCCCTCAGTGTCCCTGCGCTCCTGGGGACACCGGGACCGGGAACAGGAAGACGAATGGGAATAGGAACGGGAACAGGAACAAGAACAGGAACGGGGCTGGGAATAGGAACAGGAACGGGATTGGGAGTGTCCCTGTCCCCAGAGTGTCACTGTCCCCAGAGTGCCACCCTGCCGTGTCCCCTGATGTCCCCTCAGTGTCCCTGCGCTCCAGGGGACACCGGGACCGGGAACCGGAACAGGAACGGGAACGGGAACAGGAGCAAGAACAGGAACGGGATCAGGAGTGGCACCAGCGTTGTCCCTGTCCCCAAAGTGCCACCCAAGGACATTCCTGTCCTTGTCCCCAGAGTGTCCCTGTCCCCAGAGTGTCCCTGTCCCCAAAGTGCCACCCCAGGACATCCCTGTCCCCTCAGTGTCCCTAAGCGCTCCTGGGAACAGGAACGGGAACGAGACCGAACAGGAACAGGAATAGGAACAGGATCAGGAGTGTCCCTGTCCCCAGAGTGTCCCTGTCCCCAGAGTGTCCCTGTCCCCAGAGTGCCACCCCAAAGACATCCCTGTCCCCTCAGTGTCTCTGTCCCCAAAGTGCCACCCCAAGGACATGCCTGTCCCCTCAGTGTCCCTGTGCTCCTGGGAACGGGAACAGGGATGGGAACGTGACCGAATGGGAAATCCAGACCGGGAACAGGAACAGGAATAGAACGGGATCAGGAGTGTCCCTGTCCCCAGAGTGTCCCTGTCCCCAAAGTGCCACCCCAAAGACGTGCCTGTCCCTGTCCCCAGAGTGTCCCTGTCCCCAGAGTGTCCCTGTCCCCAGAGTGCCACCCAAGGATAGTTCCTGTCCTTGTCCCCAGAGTGTCCCTGTCCCAAGAGTGCCACCCAAGGTCATTCCTGTCCCTGTCCCCAGAGTGTCCCTGTCCCCAAAGTGCCACCCAAGGACATTCCCTGTCCCTGTCCCCAGAGTGTCCCTGTCCCCAGAGTGCCACCCAAGGACATTCCTGTCCCTGTCCCCAGAGTGTCCCTGTCCCCAGAGTGCCACCCAAGGACATCCCTGTCCCTGTCCCCAGAGTGTCCCTGTCCCCAGAGTGCCACCCAAGGACATTCCTGTCCCTGTCCCCAGAGCGTCCCTGCGCTCCTGGGAACGGGAACGGAACTGGGAATAGGAGCGGGACTGGGAGTGTCCCTGTCCTCAAATGTCCCCTGATGTCCCCTGATGTCCCCTGATGTCCCCTCAGTGTCCCTGCACTCCTGGGGACACCGGGACCGGGAACAAGAACGAGAACAGGAACAGGAATGGGAACGAGACCGGGAACAGGATCAGGAATAGGAACGGGATCAGGAGTGGCAGCAGCGTGTCCCTGTCCCCAAAGTGCCACCCTGCCGTGTCCCCTGATGTCCCCCGATGTCGCTGTCCCCGCAGAGTCCGTTCGCTCTTCCCTGCGGCAGCGCCAGTGGGGCTGCTGGGACCGGGAACAGGAACGGGCTGGGGAGGCGGGACCGGGAGTGTCCCTGTCCCCAAACGTCCCCTAAATGTCCCCAAATGTCCCCTGATGTCGCTGTCCCCGCAGAGTCGGTTCGTTCTCTCCTGCGGCAGCGCCTCGGGGCCGCTGGGGACCGGGAGCGGGACTGGTTGGGGAGGCGGGACCGGGAGTGTCCCTGTCCCCAAATGTCCCCTGATGTCCCCAAATGTCCCCTGATGTCGCTGTCCCCGCAGAGTCGGTTCGCTCCTTCCTGCGGCAGCGCTCGTGGGGCCGCTGGGACCGGGAGCGGGACCGGGCTGGGGAGGCGGGACCGGGAGTGTCCCTGTCCCCAAATGTCCCCTGATGTCCCCTGATGTCCCCTGATGTCGCTGTCCCCGCAGAGTCGGTTCGCTCCTTCCTGCGGCAGCGCTCGTGGGGCCGCTGGGACCGGGAGCGGCAGCAGCAGCGGGAGCGGGAGCGGGAGCGGCAGCGGGAGCAGGAACGGGCCGAGGCGGCGTCGCTGCCGCTCGGCTCGCGCTGCGAGGTGCGGGTGCCGGGCCAGCCCTGCCGCAGGGCCACCATCGCCTTCGTGGGTGCGTGCCGCCCTTTGTCACCTTTTGTCACCCTGTGTCACCTTTGTGTCACCCTTTGTCACCTTTGTGTCACCCTTTGTCACCTTTGCGTCACCCTTTGTCACCTTTGTGTCACCCTTTGTCACCTTTGTGTCACCCTTTGTCACCTTTGTGTCACCTTTGTGTCACCTTTGTGTCACCCTTTGTCGTCTTTGTGTCACCCGAAACCTCCCGTTGTGACCCCAAAATGCCCTTTTTTCACCCCAAAATCCCCTCTTTTTCACCTCAAAATTCCCTTTTTCACCCCAAAATCCCCTTTATTCACCCCAAAATTCTCTTATCGCTCCCCTTTTATCACCCCAAAATCCCCTTTTTCGCCCCGAAATTCCCTTATCTCTCCCTTTAGCACCCAAAAATTCCCTTTATCACTCAAAAATTCCCTTTTTCCACCCCAAAATTCCTGATTTTCACCCCAAAATTCCCTTATCTCTCACTTTTCACCCCAAAATTCCATTTTTTCACCCCCAAAATCCCCTTTTTCACCCCGAAATTCCCTTATCTCTCCCTTTATCACCCAAAAATCCCCTTTATTCACCCCAAAAACTCCCTTTTCACCCCAAAGTTCCATCTTATCACCCCGAAATTCCCTTTTCTCTCCCTTTATCACCCAAAAATCCCCTTTATTCACCCCAAAAACTCTTTTTCACCCCGAAATTCCATCTTATCACCCCAAAACTCCCTTATCTCTCACTTTTCACCCCAAAATCCCCTTTTATCACTCGTACTCCTTTTTCACCCCGAAATTCCCTTATCTCTCCCCTTTTATCATCCCAAAATCCCCTTTATTCACCCCAAAAACTCCCTTTCTCACCCCGAAATTCCATCTTATCACCCCAAAATTCCCTTATCTCTCGCTTTTCATCCAAAATTCCCTTTTTCCACCCCAAAATCCCTGTTTTTCCCCCCAAAATTCCCTTATTTCTTACTTTTCACCCCAAAATTCCCCTTTTCACCCCAAAATCCCCTTTTTTCACCCCCGAAATTCCCTTTATCTCCCTTTATCACCCAAAAATTCCCTTTTTCACCCCCCAAATCCCCTTTTTCACCCCAAAATTCCCTTATCTCTCACTTTTCACCCCAAAATCCCCTTTTTCACCCCAAAAATTCCCTTTTTCACCCCAGAATTCCATCTTATCACCCCAAAATTCCCTTATCTCTCGCTTTTCACCCCAAAATCCCCTTTTTCCACCCCAAAATCCCCTTTTATCACTTAAAAATTCCCTTTTTCACCCCGAAATCCCCTTTATTCACCCCCAAAAACTCTTTTTCACCCCGAAATTCCATCTTATCACCCCAAAACTCCCTTATCTCTCACTTTTCACCCCAAAATCCCCTTTTATCACTCAAAAATTCCCTTTTTCACCCCGAAATTCCCTTATCTCTCCCCTTTTATCATCCCAAAATCCCCTTTATTCACCCCAAAAACTCCCTTTTCACCCCGAAATTCCATCTTATCACCCCAAAATTCCCTTTATCTCTCCCTTTTCATCCCAAAATCCCCTTTATCACTCAAAAATTCCCTTTTTCACCCCCGGGAAATTCCCTTATCTCTCCCATTTTATCATCCCAAAATCCCCTTTATTCACCCCAAAAACTCCCTTTTTCCACCCCAAAATCCCTTTTTCACCCCAAAATTCCCTTGTCTCTCACTTTTCACCCCAAAATTTCCTTTTTCACCCCAAAATTCCCTTATCTCTCACTTTTCACCCCAAAATTCCCTTTTTCCACCCCCAAATCTCCCATTTTTCACCCAAAAATTCCCCCTTTTTGACCCCAAAAACTCCTGGTTTTCACCCCAAAATTCCCTTTATCACCCCAAAATCTCCCCTTTTCAACCCAAAATTTACTTTTCTCACCCCAAAATTCCCTTTCATCACCCCAAAATTTCTTTTTTTTCCACCCAAAATTCTTTTATCTCTCTCCTTTTCACTCTAAAATTCCCTTTTTAGCCCCAAAATCCCCTTTTATCACTCAAAATTTCCCTCTCATCACCCCAAAATGTCCCTTTTTTCACCCTAAAACCCCCAATTTCCCCCCAAAATCCCTGTTTTTCACCCCAAAATTCCCTCTCATCACCCCAAATTCCCTTTTCTCACACCAAAATTCCCTTCTCACCCCAAAATCCTTTTTTCACCCCCAAATCCCCCTTTATCACCCAAAAATTCCCTTTTTCATCCCAAAATCCCCTTTTTCACCCCAAAAATTCCCTTTTTCACCCCAGAATTCCATCTTATCACCCCAAAATTCCCTTATCTCTCACTTTTCACCCCAAAATTCCCTTTTTCACCCCAAAATCTCCCCTTTTCAACCCAAAATTTACTCTTCTCACCCCAAAATTTTTACCCCGTTTGTAATTAATTAATTAATTAGCTGTGTATAATTACTTTACCCCGTTTGTAATTAATTAATTAATTAGCTGTGTACAATTATTTTATCCCATTTGTAATTAATTAATTAGCTGTGTACAATTATTTTATCCCATTTATAATTAATTAGCTCTCTATAATTATTTTACCCCATTTTTAAGTAATTAATTAACTGTGTACAATTATTTTACCCCGTTTGTAATTAATTAATTAGCTGTGTATAATTATTTTACCCCATTTGTAATTAATTAATTACTGTGTGTAATTATTTTACCCCACTTGTAATTAATTAATTAGCTGTGTATAATTATTTTACCCCATTTGTAATTAATTAATTAACTAATTGTGTACAATCATTTTATCCCATTTATAATTAATTAGCTGTTTATAATTATTTTGCCCCATTTGTAATTAATTAATTAGCTGTGTACAATTATTTTATCCCATTTATAATTAATTCGCTGTGTACAATTATTTTACCCCGTTTGTAATTAACTAATTAATTAACTGCGTATAATTATTTTATCCCATTTTTAATTAATTAACAGTTTATAATTACTTCACCCCATTTGTAAGTAATTAATTAATTAGCTGCGTATATCCCGTTTGTAATTAATTAATTAATTAACTGTTTACAATTATTTTACTCCATTTGCAATTAATTAATTAATTAGCTGTGTATATCCTGTTTGTAATTAACTAATTAATTAACTGTTTATAATTATTTTATCCCATTTTTAATTATTTAGCTGTGTACAATGATTTTACCCCGTTTGTAATTAATTAATGAATTAGCTGTGTATAATTATTTTAACCCGTCTGTAAGTAATTAATTAATTAATTACAAACGGGATAAAATAATTACACACAGTAATTCATTAATTAATTACTGCATAATTATTTTGCCCCGTTTGTAATTAATTAATAAATTAACTGTGTACGATTATTTTATCCCATTTATAATTAATTAGCGGTGTTCAATTATTTTTATCCCACTTTTAATTAAATGCTTATAATTATTTTACCCCATTTGTAATTAATTAATTAGCTGTGTACAATGATTTTAGCCCCTTTGTAATTAATTAATTAGCTGTGTACAATTATTTTATTCCGCTTGTAATTAATTAATTAATTAGCTGTGTACAATGATTTTACTGTGTTTGTAATTAATTAATTAATTAGCTGTGTGCAATTATTTTACCCCATTTATAATTAATTCGCTGTGTACAATTATTTTACCCCGTTTGTAATTAACTAATTAATCAACTGTGTACAATTATTTTATCCCACTTTTAATTAATTAACTGCTTATAATTACTTCACCCCATTTGTAAGTAATTAATTAATTAGCTGCGTATACCCCGTTTGTAATTAATTAATCAATTAACTGTTTATAATTCTTTTATCCCATTTATAATTAATTAGCTGTTTACCCCGTTTGTAATTAATTAATTAATTAGCTGTTTATCCCGTTTGTAATTAATTAATTAATTAGCTGTGTACAATTATTTTCTCCCATTTTTAATTAATTAACTGTTTATAATTATTTCACCCCATTTGTAATTAATTAATTAGCTGCGTATATCCCGCTTGTCATTAATTAATCAATTAACGGTTTATAATTCTTTTATCCCATTTATACTTAATTAGCTGTTTACCCCATTTGTAATTAATTAATTAGCTGTTTACCCCATTTGTAATTAATTAATTAATTAGCTGTGCATACCCTGTTTGTAATTAATTAATCAATTAACTGTTTATAATTCTTTTATCCCATTTATAATTAATTAGCTGTTTACCCCATTTGTAATTAATTAATTAATTAGCTGTGCATACCCTGTTTGTAATTAATTAATCAATTAACTGTTTATAATGATTTTACCCCGTTTGTAATGAACTAATTAATTAATTAGCTGTGTAATCCCCCCCAGGGCAGACGGATTTCAAGCCGGGGCTCTGGGTGGGCGTTCGCTACGACGAGCCCCTGGGCAGGCACGACGGGAGGTGAGGGGGATGGGGGGCTGGGGGGATTTTAGTCTTGGGGGTCCTGGGGAAATTTTGGGGGGTCCTGGGGTGATTTGGGGGAGTTTGGGGAAATTTTGGGGGTCCTGGGGGTGATTTTGGGGGGTTTGGGGAAATTTTGGGGGTCCTGGGGAAATTTTGGGGGGTCCTGGGGGTTTGGGGAGTTTTGGGGGTCCTGGGGGGTGATTTTGGGGGGTCCTGGGGGTTTGGGGGGATTTTGGGGAGTCCTGGGGGTGATTTTGGGGGGTCTGGGGGTCCTGGGGGGATTTTTGGGGAGGGTTTGGGGAAAATTTGGGGGATTTTGGGGGTCCTGGGTAAATTTTGGGGGTCCTGGAGGTGATTTTGGGCGGGTTTGGGAGGAGTTTGGGGGGTCCTGGGGGCTTTGGGGGATTTTGGGGGGTCCTGGGGGTGATTTTGGGGGTCCTGGGGGTTTGGGGGGATTTTGGGGGGTCCTGGGGTGATTTTGGGGGCTTTGGGGAGGGTTTAGAACATCTGGGGAATCTGGGGGTTTTGAGGGGTTTTGGGGGTCCTGGGGATTTTGGGGGGTCCTGGGGGTGATTTTGGGGGGTTTGGGAGGAGTTTGGGGGTCCTGGGGTGATTTTGGGGGTTTGGGAGGAGTTTGGGGGTCCTATGAAATTTTGGGGGTCCTGGTGGGTTTGGGGGGCTTTTGGGGAGTGTTTGGGGAAAATTTGGGGGTCCTGGGGGTCCTGGGGGGCTTTGGGGGTCCTGGGGAAATTTTGGGGGTCCTGGAGAAATTTTGGGGGGTCCTGGATGATTTTGGGGGTTTGGGGAAATTTTGGGGGTCCTGGGGAAATTTTGGGGGTCCTGGAGGGATTTAGGGGAATTTGGGGGTCCTGGGGGATGTTGGGGATTTTGGGATCCTGAGGGGTTTTGGGGGAGTTTGGGGTGTCTTGGGGGATTTTGGGGGGTTCTTGGGGGGATTTTGGGGGTCCTGGGGAAATTTTGGGGGTCCTGGGGCATTGGGGGAGGGGTTGGGGGTGATTTTCGGGGGTCCTGGGGGGTTTTTGGGGGAATTTGGGGGTCCTGCAGGGGGTTTAGGGGTCCTGGGGAAAATTTGGGAGGTCCTGAGGGGAATTTGGGGGGATTTTGGGGGTTTTGGGGGAGTTTTGGAGAAATTTGGGGGTTCCTGGGGGTGTTTGGGAGGAGTTTGGGGGTCCTGGGGGTATTTGGGGGATTTTGGGGGTTCTGTTGGGGATTGGGGGTTCTGGGGATGGTTTTGGGGGTCCTGGGGGATTTTGGGGGGTCCTGGAGAGGTATTTGGAGGTCCTGGGGGATTTGGGGGGGGGGTCCTGGAGGGGTTTTGGGGGAGTTTTGGAGAAATTTTGGGGAGTCCTGGGGGGTTTGGGGGGTCCTGGGGGGTATTTGGGGAGTTTTGGGGAGGGGTTGGGGAAATTTGGGGGATTTTGGGGGGTCCTGGGAGGATTTTGGAGGGTTCTGGGGATGGTTTTGGGGGGTCCTGGGGGCTTTGGGGGCATTTGGGGATCCTGGGGGGTTTTGGTGGGAATTTGGGGAGGGTTGGGGGAAATTTGGGGGATTTTGGGGGGTCCTGGGGGATTTTTGGGGATCCTGGGGAAATTTTGGGGGTCCTGGAGAGGTATTTGGAGGTCCTGGGGGATTTTGGGGATCCTGGAGGGGTCTTGGGGGGACTTTGGGGTATCTTGGGGGGATTTTGGGGGAATTTTGGGGGGTTCTGGGGATTTGGGGGGATCTGGGGGTACTGGGGAATTTTGGAGAAATTTGGGGGGTTTGAGGGGGTTTTGGGGGTCCTGGAGGGATTTTGGGGGGTCCTGGGGGATTTTGGGGAAATTTGGGGGTCCTGGGGAAGTTTGGGAGGTCCTGGGAGGCTTTGGGGGCAACTTTGGGGGAGGGATTGGGGGAAATTTGGAGGAATTTGGGGGTCCTGAGGGATTTTGGGGGTTTTGGGGGAGATTTTGGGGGTTCTGAGGGGATGTTGGGGGGTCCTGGGGGTGGTTTGGGGGATCCTGGGGGGGTTTTGGAGAAATTTGGGGGCCCTGGGGATTTTTGGGGGGATTTTGGGGAGGGGTTGGGGGAAATTTGGGGGTCCTGGAGAAATTTTGGGGGGTCCACAGCGGGTTTTGGGGGTCCTGGGAGGGATTTTGGGGGGTCCTGGGGGATGTTTGGGGGGATTTTAGATCCTGGAGGGGTTTTGGGGGGTTGGGGAAAGTTTGGAGAAATTTGGGGGTCCTGGGGGAGTTTGGGGGGTCCTGGAGGATTTGGGGAGGTTCTGGGGGTCCTGGAGGGTTTTGGGGGGAGTTTTGGAGAAATTTGGGGGGTCCTGGGAGGGATTTGGGGGATTTTGGGGGATTTTGGGGGAAATTTGGGGAATCCTGGGGGGTTGGGGGAGGGGTTGGGGGAAATTTGGGGATTTTGGGGGGTCCTGGAGGGGGTTTTGGGGCGGGATTTGGGGGGTTTAGAGGGGATCCTGGGGAATTTTGGGGAAGTTTTGGAGAAATTTGGGGGGTCCTGGGGGGATTTTGAGGGGGATTTGGGGGGTCCTAGTTTGGGGGAGTTTTGAGGGTGTTTGGGGAAAATTTGGGGGTCCTGGGGGGTTTGGGGGGTCCTGGGGGATTTTGGGGGAATTTTGGGAGGGGTTGGGGGAAATTTGGGGGATTTTTGGGGGTCCTGGGGGCGTTTGGGGGGTCCTGGGGGAATTTTGGCAGGTCCTGGGGGAATTTTTGGGAGGGTCCTGGGGGGTTTTGGGAGGTTTTGGGAAGATTTGGGGGTTCTGAGGGGATTTTGGGGGGTCTTGGGGGATGTTTGGGGGATTTTTGGGGGATCCTGGAGGGGTTTTTGGGGGAATTTGGGGGTCCTGGGGGGTTTTGGGGGTCCTGGGGGATTTTGGAAAAAATTTTGGGTGTCCTAGGGTTTATTTTGGGGTTCCCTCGGTAATTTTGGGGCACCCCTGGGTAATTTTGGGTGCCCTGTGTTTATTTTGGGGTGCCCCTGGGTGGCTCTTTAGGTGCCCTGGGGTAATTTTGGGAGTACCCTGGTGTAATTTTGGGGTGTCCTGGGTAATTTTGGGGTTCCCTGAGGTAATTTTTGGGGTGCCCTAGAATAATTTTGGGGTTCCCCCGGGTGTAATTTTTGGGTGCCCTGAGGTAATTTTTGGGGTGCCCTGGGTGTATTTTGGGTGCCCTGGGTAATTTTTGGGGGTTCCCTGAGGTAATTTTTGGGGTGCCCTGGGTAATTTTGGGGGTGCCCCGGGTAATTTTGGGGGTGCCCTGGGTTTATTTTGGGGTGCCCAGGTAATTTTGGGGTGCCCGGGTAATTTTGGGGTGCCCTGGGAGGGTAATTTTGGGGTGCCCTGCACTTTTTGGCGCTCCCCTGGGGTAATTTTGGGGTGCTCTGGGTAATTTTGGGTGCCCTGGGTAATTTTGGGGTGCCCTGGGTGAATTTTTGGGTGCCCTGCAATTTGGGGTGCCCTGGGATAATTTTTTGGGTGCCCTGGGTGTATTTTGGGGGTGCCCCTGTGTTTATTTCTGGGGTGCCCTGGGTGTATTTTTGGGGGTGCCCTGGGTAATTTTGGGGTGCCCTGGGTGTAATTTTGGGGTGCCCTGGGGGTAATTTTGGGGTGCCCTGGGGGTAATTTTGGGGTGCCCCGGGTAATTTTGGGGGTTCCCTGGGGGTAATTTTGGGGTGCCCTGGGGATAATTTTGGGGTGCCCCGGGTAATTTTTGGGGTGCCCTGGGTGTAATTTTGGGGTGCCCTGGGGGTAATTTTGGGGTGCCCTGGTGTAATTTTGGGGTGCCCTGGGTAATTTTGGGGTGCCCTGGGTGTATTTTTGGGGTGCCCTGGGGTAATTTTGGGTGCCCGAGGTAATTTTGGGGTGCCCTGGGTGTATTTTTGGGGTGCCCTGGGATACTCCTTTTGGGGTGCCCTGGGGGTAATTTTGGGGTCCCCTGGGTTAATTTTTGGGGTACCCTGGGTGTAATTTTTGGGTGCCCTGGGTAATTTTGGGGTGCCCCTGGTAATTTTGGGGGTTCCCTGAGGTAATTTTGGGGTGCCTTGAGGTACTTTTGGGGTGCCCCGGGTAATTTTGGGGTGCCCTGGGTGTAATTTTGGGGTGCCCTGGGTGTATTTTGGGGTACCCTGGTGTAATTTTTGGGGTGCCCTGGTGTAATTTTGGGGTTCCCTGGGTGTATTTTGGGGTGCCCCGGGTAATTTTGGGGTCCCCTGGGTTAATTTTGGGGTGCCCCGGGTAATTTTGGGGTTCCCTGGGGTAATTTTGGGGTGCCCTGGGTGTATTTTGGGGTGCCCTGGGGTAATTTTGGGTGCCCGGAGGTAATTTTGGGGTGCCCTGGGTGTATTTTGGGGTGCCCTGGGATAATTTTGGGGTGCCCTGGGGTAATTTTGGGGGTCCCCTGGGTTAATTTTGGGGTACCCTGGGTGTAATTTTTGGGTGCCCTGCAATTTTGGGGTGCCCCGGGTGTAATTTTGGGGTTCCCTGAGGTAATTTTTGGGGTGCCCTGGAATAATTTTGGGGTTCCCCGGGTGTAATTTTGGGGGTTCCCTGGGGTAATTTTGGGGTGCCCTGGGTGTAATTTTGGGTGCCCCGGGTAATTTTGGGGTGCCCTGGGGTAATTTTGGGGTGCCCCGGTAATTTTGGGGTGCCCTGGTGTAATTTTGGGGTTCCTGAGGTAATTTTGGGGTGCCCTGGGTGTAATTTTGGGTTCCCTGTGTTTATTTTGGGGTGCCCCGAGGTAATTTTGGGGTGCCCCACAGCACTCTTTGGGGGTCCCCTGGGTTAATTTTGGGGTGCCCCGGGTTTATTTTGGGGTACCCTGGGGGTAATTTTTGGGGTGCCCTGGGGATAATTTTGGGGTGCCCCGGGTAATTTTGGGGTGCCCTGGGGGTAATTTGGGGTTCCCTGGGTAATTTTTGGGGTTCCCTGAGGTAATTTTGGGGTGCCCTGGGGTAATTTTGGGGTGTCCTGCAATTTTGGGGGTTCCCTGAGGTAATTTTGGGGTGCCCTAGAATAATTTTGGGGTTCCCCCGGGTGTAATTTTGGGGATCCCTGAGGTAATTTTGGGGTGCCCGCGGGTAATTTTTGGGTGCCCTGGGTAATTTTTGGGGTTCCCTGAGGTAATTTTGGGGTGCCCTGGGTGTAATTTTGGGTGCCCCGGGGTAATTTTTGGGGTGCCCCGGTAATTTTGGGGTGCCCTGGGTAATTTGGGGTGCCCTGTGTTCATTTTGGGGTTCCCGGGTAATTTTGGGGTGCCCTGGGGTAATTTTGGGTGCCCTGTGTTTATTTCGGGGGTGCCCTGGGTGTATTTTGGGGTTCCCTGAGGTAATTTTGGGGTGCCCTGGTGTAATTTTGGGGTGCCCTGGTGTAATTTTGGGGTGCCCTGGGATAATTTTGGGGGTACCCCGGGCAATTTTGGGGTGCCCGGGTGTATTTTAGGGTACCCCGGGTAATTTGGGGTGCCCTGGGTGTATTTTTGGTAATTTTGGGGGTGCCCCGGGTAATTTTGGGGTTCCCTGGGTGTATTTTGGGGTGCCCCGGTAATTTTGGGTGCCCTGGGTAATTTTAGGGTGCCCTGGGGGTAATTTTGGGGTGCCCCGGTAATTTTGGGGTGCCCTGGGGTAATTTTGGGGTGCCCTGGGGTAATTTTGGGTGCCCGGGTAATTTTAAGGGGTGCCCTGGGTAATTTTGGGGTGCCCTGTGTAATTTTTGGGGGTGCCCCGCAATTTTGGGGTGCCCTGGGGGTAATTTTGGGTGCCCCAGGCAATTGGGGTGCCCCGGGTAACTTTTGGGTGCTCCGGTAATTTTGGGGGTGCCTTGAGGTAATTTTGGGTTCCCCTGGTGTAATTTTGGGGTGCCCTGGGTAATTCTGGGGTGCCCTGGTGTAATTTTGGGGTGCCCCGGGTAATTTTGGGGTGCCTTGGGGTAATTTTGGGGTGCCCTGTGTTTATTTTGGGGTGCCCCGGGTAATTTTGGGGGTACCTGGGGTAATTTTTGGGGTGCCCGGGTAATTTTGGGGTGCCCTGGGATAATTTTGGGGTGCCCCGGGTAATTTTGGGTTCCCTGGGTAATTTTGGGGTGCCCGGGGTAATTTTTAGGTGCCCGGGTAATTTTGGGGTGCCCTGGGTAATTTTGGGGTGCCTTGAGGTAATTTTGGGGTGCCCTGTGTTTATTTTGGGGTGCCCGGGTAATTTTGGGGGTACCTGGGGGTAATTTTGGGGTGCCCCGGGTAATTTTGGGGTGCCCTGGGATAATTTTGGGGTGCCCCGGGTAATTTTGGGTTCCCTGGGTAATTTTGGGGTGCCCCTGTGTTTATTTTGGGGTGCCCCGGTGTAATTTTTGGGGTGCCCCGGGTTCCTTTCTGGGGGTCCCAGCCCGCTTCCCCAGCCCCTCCCCAGGGCGTCAGTGACGCTCGTTATCGAGTGCCCCCCGAAATTCGGGGCCTTCGTGCGGCCCCAGAGCGTCACCGCCGGCGACTTCCCGCCCGAGGACGACGGCCTGGACGAGCTCTGAGGGACCCCAAAAATCCGGGACCCCCCAAAAAAAACATCCCAAAAAAAATCCCGGAGTTCTCCCGATTTTATTTCGGGAAAATCCGCCCGGAAATCGCCGGTTCCGTCTCGTTTTTGGGGGGGATGGGCGGGAACGGAGGGGTCTGCAGGGGGACCCCGAATTCCGGTGGGGATTCCCAAATTCCAGCAGGATTCCCAAATTCCAGCAGGATTCCCGAAATTTTTATTGGGATTCCCGAAATTCCCACCAGGATTCCCGAAGTTTTTATTGGGATTCACGAAATTCCCACCAGGATCCCAAAATTCCCACCAAAATTCCCGAAATTTCCGCCAAGATCCCAAAAATTCCTGCCAGGATACCCAAAAATCCTCCTGGGATTCCCAAAATTCCTCCCAGGGTCCCAAAATTTCCACAGAATTCCCAAAATTCCTCCGGGGATTCACAAAATTCCAGAATTCCCGAAATTCCTCCCGGCATTCCCAAATTCCCACCAGGATTCTCAAAATTTCTGCCAGGATCCCAAAATTTTCACCCAGATCCCAAAATTCCTCCTGGGATTCCCGAAATTCCCACTAAGATTCCCAGGATTTCCATCGAGATTCCCGAAATTTTTATTTGGATTCCTGAAATTGCCACCAGAATTCCCAAAATTCCCATCAGGATCCTGAAATTTTTGTTGGGATTCCCGAAATTCCCACCAGGATTCCCGAAATTTTTATTGGGATTCCCGAAATTCCCACCAGGATCAAAAAATTCCCACCAGGATTCCAAAAATTCCTCCCACGGTTCCCAAAATTCTTCCCAAAATTCTTCCCAAAATTCCCACCAGGATTCCCATAATTCCCACCAGGATTCCCAAAATTTTTGTTGGGATTCCCAAAATTCCCACCAAGATCCTAAAATTTCCACCAGGATCCTAAAATTCCTCCCAGAATACCCAAAATTCCCGCCAGAATTCCCAAAATTTTTCCCAGGATTCCCAAAATTCCTCCTGGGTTTCCTGAAATTTCCACCAAGATCCCAAAAATTCCTGCCGGGATCCCAAATTTTTTTTTTTCAGTCCTAAAATTCCCACGAAAATTCCCGAAATTTCCACCAAGGTCCCAAAAATTCCTGCCAGGATCCCAAAATTTTTACCCGGATCCCAAAATTCCTCCTGGGATTCCTGAAATTCCCACCAGGATTCCCAAAATTTTTGTTGGGATTCCCAAAATTTCCACCAGGATCCCAAAAATTAATCCCAGAATTCCCAAAATTTCCACCAAAATGCCAAAATTCCTCCTGGAATTCCCAAGATTCCTCCTGGGTTTCCTGAAATTCCCACCCGGATTCCCAAAATTCCCACCGGGATTCCAAAAATTTCTCCCACAATTCCCAAAATTCTTCCCAAAATTCCACCTGGAATGCCCAAAATTTCTGCCAGAATCCCAAATTTCCTCCCAGGATCCCAAAATTTCAACCAGGATCCCAAAATTTTTTTTGGATTCCTAAAATTGCCATGAAAATTCCTGAAATTTCCACCAAGATCCCAAAAATTTCTGCCAGGATCCCAAATTCCCACCAGAATTCCCAAAATTTCTGCCAGAATTGCGAAATTCCTGCCAGGATCCCAAAATTTCCACAGAATTCTCAAAATTCCCACCAGTATTCCCAAAATTTTTATTGGGATTCCTGAAATTCCCATCAGGATCCCAAAATTTCCACCAGAATTCCCAAAATTCCCACCAGAATCCTGAAATTCCTCTCAGTATCCCGAAATTCCTCCCAGGAGCCCAAAATTTCCACAGAATTCCCAAAATTCCTCCCAGAATTCCCAAAATTTCCACCAAAATTCCCAGAATTTCCACCAAAATCCCAAAATTTCTCCTGGGATTCCTGAAATTCCTCCCAGGATTCCCAAAATTCCCACCAAGATCCCAAAATTTCCACCAGGATCCTAAAATTCCTCCCAGAATACCCAAAATTCCCGCCAGAATTCCCAAAATTTTTCCCAGGATTCCCAAAATTCCTCCTGGGTTTCCTGAAATTTCCACCAAGATCCCAAAAATTCCTGCCAGGATCCCAAAATTCCCATCAGAATTCCCAAAATTTCTGCCAGGATCCCAAAATTTTTACCCGGATCCCAAAATTCTTCCCAAAATTCCTCCTGGGATTCCTGAAATTCCCACCAGGATTCCCAAAATTTTTGTTGGGATTCCCAAAATTTCCACCAGGATCCCAAAAATTAATCCCAGAATTCCCAAAATTTCCACCAAAATGCCAAAATTCCTCCTGGAATTCCCAAGATTCCTCCTGGGTTTCCTGAAATTCCCACCAGGATTCCCAAAATTCCCGCCAGAATCCCGAAATTCCTCCCAGGAGCCCAAAATTTCCACAGAATTCCCAAAATTCCTCTTGAATTTCCCGGAATTCCCACCAAAATTCCCACCAGGATCCCAAAATTCCTCCTGGAATTCCCAAGATTCCTCCTGGGTTTCCTGAAATTCCCACCAGAATTCCAAAAATTCCTCCCACAGTTCCCAAAATTCTTCCCAAAATTCCCACCAGGATTCCCAAAATTTTTATTGGGATTCCTGAAATTCCCACCAAGATTCCCGAAATTTCCACCAAGATCCCAAAATTCTTCCTGGAATTCCCAAAATTCCTCCTGGGCTTCCTGAAATTCCCACCAGGATTCCAAATTTTCCACCAGAATCCTGAAATTCCTCCCAGGATTCCCAAAATTCTTCCCAGGATTCCCAGAATTCCTCCTGGGTTTCCCAAAATTCCCACCAGAATTCCAAAATTTCCACCAGGATTCCAAAAATTCCTCCCAAAATTCCTCCTGGGTTTCCTGAAATTCCCACCAGGATCCCAAAATTTTTATTGGGATTCCCAAAATTCCCACCAAGATCCCAAAATTTCCACCAGAATTCCCAAAATTTCCTCCCAGAATTCCAAAATTCCCACCAGGATCCCAGAATTCCTGCCAAAATTTCCACCAAGATCCCAAAAATTCCTGCCAGGATCCTAAGATTCCCACCAGAATTCCCAAAATTCCCACCAGAATCCCGAAATTCCTCCCAGGAGCCCAAAATTTTCACAGAATTCCCAAACTTCCTCCTGAATTTCCTGGAATTCCCACCAAAATTCCCACCAGGATCCCAAAATTCCCCCCAGAATTCCCAAAATTCCCCCCAGAATTCCCAAAATTCCTCCCAGAATTCCCAAAATTTTCCACCAAAATCCCAAAATTCCTCCTGGAATTCCCAAGATTCCTCCTGGGCTTCCTGAAATTCCCACCAGGACCCCAAAAATTCCTCCCACAGCTCCCAAAATTCTTCCCAAAATTCCCACCAGGATTCCCAAAATTCTTATTTGGATTCCCGAAATTCCCACCAGGATTCCCAGAATTTCCACCAAGATCCCGAAAATTTCTCCCGGAATTCCCAAAATTCCCTCCCAGGATTCCCAAATTCCCGCCAGGATCCCAAAATTTTCACCCGGATCCCAAAATTCTTCCCAAAATTCCTCCTGGGATTCCTGAAATTCCCACCAGGATCCCGAAATTTCTCCCAGGATTCCCAAAATTCCTGCCAGGATCCCGAAATTTTTCCTGAAATTCCCAAAATTCCTCCCAGATTTCCCAAAATTCCCACCAGGATTCCCAAAATTTTTATTTGGATTCCTGAAATTCCCACCAGGATTCCCAAAATTCCCACCAAAATTTCCACCAAGATCCCAAAATTCCTTCCAGAATTCCCAAAATTCCTCCTGAAATTCCCAAAATTCCTCCTGGGTTTCCTGAAATTCCCATCAGGATCCCAAAATTTCCACCAAAATTCCCAGAATTTCCACAGAATTCCCAAAATTCCTTCCAGAATTCCCAAAATTCCTCCTGAAATTCCCAAAATTCCTCCTGGGTTTCCTGAAATTCCCACCAGGATTCCCGAAATTTTTATTGGGATTCCCAAAATTCCCACCAAGATCCCAAAATTTCCACCCGGATTCCAAAAATTTCCACCAGAACTCCCAAAATTCTTCCCAGAATTCCCAAAATTCCTCCTGGGATTCCTGAAATTCCCACCAGGATCCCAAAATTTCCACCAGGATACCCAAAATTCCTGCCACGAGTCCCAAAATTCTTCCCAAAATTCCTCCTGGGATTCCCAAAATTCCTGCCAGGATCCCCAAAATTCCTCTCGAGATTCCCAAAATTTTTATTGGGATTCCCGAAATTTCCACCAAGATAAAAAAATTCTCACCAGGATCCCAAAATTCCCACGAAAATTCCTGAAATTTCCACCAAGATCCCAAAAATTCCTTCCAGAATTCCCAAAATTCCTCCTGAAATTCCCAAAATTCCCTCCCAGGATTCCCAAAATTCCCTCCCAGGATTCCCAAATTCCCGTCAGGATCCCAAAATTTTCACCCGGATCCCAAAATTCTTCCCAAAATTCCTCCTGGGATTCCTGAAATTCCCACCAGGATCCCAAGTTTCTCCCAGGATTCCCAAAATTCCTGCCAGAATCCCAAAAATTAATCCCAGAATTCCCAAAATTTCCACCAGGATCCCGAAATTTTTCCTGAAATTCCCAAAATTCCTCCCGGATTTCCCAAAATTCCCACCAGGATTCCCAAAATTTTTATTTGGATTCCTGAAATTCCCACCAGGATTCCCAAAATTCCCACCAAAATTTCCACCAAGATCCCAAAAATTCCTTCCAGAATTCCCAAAATTCCTCCTGAAATTCCCAAAATTCCTCCTGGGTTTCCTGAAATTCCCACCAGGATTCCCGAAATTTTTATTGGGATTCCCAAAATTCCCACCAAGATCCCAAAATTTCCACCCGGATTCCAAAAATTTCCACCAGAACTCCCAAAATTCTTCCCAGAATTCCCAAAATTCCTCCTGGGATTCCTGAAATTCCCACCAGGATCCCAAAATTTCCACCAGGATACCCAAAATTCCTGCCACGAGTCCCAAAATTCTTCCCAAAATTCCTCCTGGGATTCCCAAAATTCCTGCCAGGATCCCCAAAATTCCTCTCGAGATTCCCAAAATTTTTATTGGGATTCCCGAAATTTCCACCAAGATAAAAAAATTCTCACCAGGATCCCAAAATTCCCACGAAAATTCCTGAAATTTCCACCAAGATCCCAAAAATTCCTTCCGAATTCCCAAAATTCCTCCTGAAATTCCCAAAATTCCTCCTGGGTTTCCTGAAATTCCCATCAGGATCCCAAAATTTCCACCAGAATTCCCAAAATTCCCACCAGAATCCTGAAATTCCTCTCAGTATCCCGAAATTCCTCCCAGGAGCCCAAAATTTCCACAGAATTCCCAAAATTCCTCCCAGAATTCCCAAAATTTCCACCAAAATTCCCAGAATTTCCACCAAAATCCCAAAATTTCTCCTGGGATTCCTGAAATTCCTCCCAGGATTCCCAAAATTCCCACCAAGATCCCAAAATTCCCACCAGGATCCTAAAATTCCTCCCAGAATACCCAAAATTCCCGCCAGAATTCCCAAAATTTTTCCCAGGATTCCCAATATTCCTCCTGGGTTTCCTGAAATTTCCACCAAGATCCCAAAAATTCCTGCCAGGATCCCAAAATTCCCATCAGAATTCCCAAAATTTCTGCCAGGATCCCAAAATTTTTACCCGGATCCCAAAATTCTTCCCAAAATTCCTCCTGGGATTCCTGAAATTCCCACCAGGATTCCCAAAATTTTTGTTGGGATTCCCAAAATTTCCACCAGGATCCCAAAAATTAATCCCAGAATTCCCAAAATTTCCACCAAAATGCCAAAATTCCTCCTGGAATTCCCAAAATTCCTCCTGGGTTTCCTGAAATTCCCACCAGGATTCCCAAAATTTCCACCAAAATTCCCGAAAATTTCCACAAAAATCCCAAAAATTCCTGCCAGGATCCCAAATTCCCACCAGAATTCCCAAAATTCCCGCCAGAATCCCGAAATTCCTCCCAGGAGCCCAAAATTTCCACAGAATTCCCAAAATTCCTCCTGAATTTCCCGGAATTCCCACCAAAATTCCCACCAGGATCCCAAAATTCCTCCTGGAATTCCCAAGATTCCTCCTGGGTTTCCTGAAATTCCCACCAGAATTCCAAAAATTCCTCCCACAGTTCCCAAAATTCTTCCCAAAATTCCCACCAGGATTCCCAAAATTTTTATTTGGATTCCCGAAATTCCCAGCAGGATTCCCAAAATTCCCACCAAAATTTCCACCAAGATCCCAAAATTCCTCTTGGAATTCCCAAAATTCCTCCTGGGGTTTCCTGAAATTCCCACCAGGATTCCAAATTTTCCACCAGAATCCCAGAAATTCCTCCCAGGATTCCCAAAATTCTTCCCAGGATTCCCAGAATTCCTCCTGGGTTTCCCAAAATTCCCACCAGAATTCCAAAATTTCCACCAGGATTCCAAAAATTCCTCCCAAAATTCCTCCTGGGTTTCCTAGAGGAAATTCCCACCAGGATCCCCAAAATTTTTATTGGGATTCCCAAAATTCCCACCAAGATCCCAAAATTTCCACCAGAATTCCCAAAATTTCCTCCCAGAATTCCAAAAATTCCCACCAGGATCCCAGAATTCCCATGCCAAAATTTCCACCAAGATCCCAAAAATTCCTGCCTGGGATCCTAAGATTCCCACCAGAATTCCCAAAATTCCCACCAGAATCCCGAAATTCCTCCCAGGAGCCCAAAATTTCCACCAGAATCCCGAAATTCCTCCTGAATTTTCTGGAATTCCCACCAAAATTCCCACCAGAATTCCCAAAATTCCCCCCAGAATTCCCAAAATTCCCCCCAGAATTCCCAAAATTCCCCCCAGAATTCCCAAAAATTCCTCCCAGAATTCCCAAAATTTACTCACCAAAATCCCAAAATTCCTCCTGGAATTCCCAAGATTCCTCCTGGGCTTCCTGAAATTCCCACCAGGACCCCCAAAAATTCCTCCCACAGCTCCCAAAATTCTTCCCAAAAATTCCCACCCAGGATTCCCAAAATTCTTATTTGGTTCGAAATTCCCACCAGGATTCCCAGAATTTCCACCAAGATCGAAAATTTCTCCCGAATTCCCAAAATTCCCTCAGGATTCCCAAATTCCCATGGGATCCCAAAATTTTCACCCGGATCCCAAAATTCTTTCCCAAAATTCCTCCTGGGATTCTGAAATTCCCACCAGGATCGAGGAATTTCTCCCAGGATTCCCAAAAATTCCTGCCAGGATCCCGAAATTTTCCTGAAATTCCCAAAATTCCTCCCAGATTTCCCAAAATTCCCACCAGGATTCCCAAAATTTTTATATTTGGATTCCTGAAATTCCCACCAGGATTCCCAAAATTCCCACCAAAAATTTCCACCAAGATCCCAAAATTCCTTCCAGAATTCCCAAAATTCCTCCTGAAATTCCCAAAAAATTCCTCCTGGGTTTCCTGAAATTCCCATCAGGATCCCAAAATTTCCACCAAAATTCCCAGAATTTCACAGAATTCCCAAAATTCCTTCCAGAATTCCCAAAATTCCTCCTGAAATTCCCAAAATTCCTCCTGGGTTTCCTGAAATTCCCACCAGGATTCGAAATTTTTATTGGGATTCCCAAAATTCCCACCAAGATCCCAAAATTTCCACCAGTTCAAAATTTCCACCAGAACTCCCAAAATTCTTCCCAGAATTCCCAAAATTCCTCCTGGGATTCCTAGAAATTCCCACCAGGATCCCAAAATTTCCACTCAGGATACCCAAAATTCCTGCCACGAGTCCCAAAATTCTTCCCAAAAATTCCTCCTGGGATTCCCAAAATTCCCTACCAGGATCCCCAAAGAATTCCCTCTCGAGATTCCCCAAAATTTTTATTGGGATTCCCCGAAATTTCCACCAAGATAAAAAATTCTCACCAGGATCCCAAAATTCCCACTGAAAATTCCTGAAATTTTCCACCCAAGATCCCAAAAATTCCTTCCAGAATTCCCAAAATTCCTCCTGAAATTCCCAAAAATTCCTCCTGGGTTTCCTGAAATTCCCATCAGGATCCCAAAATTTCCACCAGAATTCCCAAAATTCCCACCAGAATCCTGAAATTCCTCTCAGTATCCCCGAAATTCACTCCCAGGAGCCCAAAATTTCCACAGAATTCCCAAAATTCCTCCCAGAATTCCCAAAATTTCCACCAAAATTCCCAAATTTCCACCAAAATCCCAAAATTTCTCCTGGGATTCCTGAAATTCCTCCCAGGATTCCCAAAATTCCCACCAAGATCCCAAAATTTCCACCAGGATCCTAAAATTCCTCCCAGAATACCCAAAATTCCCTTAGAGAATTCCCAAAAATTTTTCCCAGGATTCCCCAAAATTCCTCCTGGGTTTCCTGAAATTTCCACCAAGATCCCAAAAATTCCTGCCAGGATCCCAAAATTCCCATCAGAATTCCCAAAATTTCTGCCAGGATCCCAAAATTTTTACCCGGATCCCAAAATTCTTCCCAAAATTCCTCCTGGGATTCCTGAAATTCCCACCAGGATTCCCAAAATTTTTGTTGGGATTCCCAAAATTTCCACCAGGATCCCAAAAATTAATCCCAGAATTCCCAAAATTTCCACCAAAATGCCAAAATTCCTCCTGGAATTCCCAAGATTCCTCCTGGGTTTCCTGAAATTCCCACCAGGATTCCCAAAATTCCCACCAAAATTCCCGAAATTTCCACAAAAATTCCTGCCAGAATTCCAAAATTCCTGCCAGGATCCCAAATTCCCACCAGAATTCCCAAAATTCCCGCCAGAATCCCGAAATTCCTCCCAGGAGCCCAAAATTTCCACAGAATTCCCAAAATTCCTCCTGAATTTCCCGGAATTCCCACCAAAATTCCCACCAGGATCCCAAAATTCCTCCTGGAATTCCCAAGATTCCTCCTGGGTTTCCTGAAATTCCCACCAGAATTCCAAAAATTCCTCCCACAGTTCCCAAAATTCTTCCCAAAATTCCCACCAGGATTCCCAAAATTTTTATTTGGATTCCCGAAATTCCCAGCAGGATTCCCAAAATTCCCACCAAAATTTCCACCAAGATCCCAAAATTCCTCCTGGAATTCCCAAAATTCCTCCTGGGTTTCCTGAAATTCCCACCAGGATTCCAAATTTTCCACCAGAATCCTGAAATTCCTCCCAGGATTCCCAAAATTCTTCCCAGGATTCCCAGAATTCCTCCTGGGTTTCCCAAAATTCCCACCAGAATTCCAAAATTTCCACCAGGATTCCAAAAATTCCTCCCAAAATTCCTCCTGGGTTTCCTGAAATTCCACCAGGATCCCAAAATTTTATTGGGATTCCCAAAATTCCCACTGAGATCCCAAAATTTCCACCAGAATTCCCAAAATTTCCTCCCAGAATTCAAAATTCCCACCAGGATCCCAGAATTCCTGCCAAAATTTCCACCAAGATCCCAAAAATTCCTGCCAGGATCCTAAGATTCCCACCAGAATTCCCAAAATTCCCACCAGAATCGAAATTCCTCCCAGGAGCCCAAAATTTCCACAGAATTCCCAAAATTCCTCCTGAATTTCCTGGAATTCCCACCAAAAATTCCTGGGATCCCAAAATTCCCCAGAATTCCCAAATTCCTCCCATAATTCCCAAAATTCCTCCCAGAATTCCCAAAATTTTCCACCAAAATCCCAAAATTCACTCCTGGAATTCCCAAGATTCCTCCTGGGCTTCCTGGGGGAATTCCCACCAGGACCCCAAAAATTCCTCCCACAGCTCCCAAAAATTCTTCCCAAAATTCCCACCAGAGTTCCCAAATTCTTATTTGGATTCGAAATTCCCACCAAGATTCCCAGAATTTCCACCAAGATCGAAGAATTTCTCCGGAATTCCCAAAATTTCCCTCCCAGGATTCCCAAATTCCATGGGATCCCAAAATTTTCACCGGATCCCAAAATTCTTCCCAAAATTCCTCCTGGGATTCCTGAAATTCCACCAGGATCCCAGAAATTTCTCCCAGAGATTCCCAAAAATTCCTGCCAGGATCTGAAATTTTTTCCTGAAATTCCCAAAATTCCTCCCAGATTTCCCAAAATTCCCACTGGGATTCCCAAAATTTTTATTTGGATTCCTGAAATTCCCACCAGGATTCCCAAAATTCCCACCAAAATTTCCACCAAGATCCCAAAATTCCTTCCAGAATTCCCAAAAATTCCTCCTGAAATTCCCAAAATTCCTCCTGGGTTTCCTGAAATTCCCATCAGGATCCCAAAATTTCCACCAAAATTCCCAGAATTTCCACAGAATTCCCAAATTCCTTCCAGAATTCCCAAAATTCCTCCTGAAATTCCCAAAATTCCTCCTGGGTTTCCTGAAATTCTCACCAGGATTCCCGAAATTTTTATTGGGATTCCCAAAATTCCCACCAAGATCCCAAAATTTCCACCCGGATTCCAAAAATTTCCACCAGAACTCCCAAAATTCTTCCCAGAATTCCCAAAATTCCTCCTGGGATTCCTGAAATTCCCACCAGGATCCCAAAATTTCCACCAGGATACCCAAAATTCCTGCCATGAGGTCCCAAAATTCTTCCCAAAATTCCTCCTGGGATTCCCAAAATTCCTGCCAGGATCCCCAAAATTCCTCTCGAGATTCCCAAAATTTTTATTGGGATTCCAGAAATTTCCACCAAGATAAAAAATTCTCTACAGGATCCCAAAATTCCCACGAAAATTCCTGAAATTTCCACCAAGATCCCAAAATTCCTTCCAGAATTCCCAAAATTCCTCCTGAAATTCCCAAAATTCCTCCTGGGTTTCCTGAAATTCCCATCAGGATCCCAAAAATTTCCACCAAAATTCCCAAAAATTCCCACCAGAATCCTGAAATTCCTCTCAGTATCGAAATTCCTCCCAGGAGCCCAAAATTTCCACAGAATTCCCAAAATTCCTCCCAGAATTCCCAAAATTTCCACCAAAATTCCCAGAATTTCCACCAAAATCCCAAAATTTCTCCTGGGATTCCTGAAATTCCTCCCAGGATTCCCAAAATTCCCACCAAGATCCCAAAATTTCCACCAGGATCCTAAAATTCCTCCCAGAATACCCAAAATTCCCGCCAGAATTCCCAAAATTTTTCCCAGGATTCCCAAAATTCCTCCTGGGTTTCCTGAAATTTCCACCAAGATCCCAAAATTCCTGCCAGGGATCCCAAAATTCCCATCAGAATTCCCAAAGGTTCTGCCAGGATCCCAAAATTTTTACCCGGATCCCCCAAAATTCTTCCCAAAATTCCTCCTGGGATTCCTGAAATTCCCACCAGGATTCCCCAAAAATTTTTGTTGGGATTCCCAAAATTTCCACCAGGATCCCAAAAATTAATCCCAGAATTCCCAAAATTTCCACCAAAATGCCAAAATTCCTCCTGGAATTCCCAAGATTCCTCCTGGGTTTCCTGGAAATTCCCACCAGAGTTCCCAAAATTCCCACCAAAAATTCGAAATTTCCACAAAAATTCCTGCCAGAATTCCCAAAATTCCTGCCAGGATCCCAAAATTCCCACCAGAATTCCCAAAATTCCCGCCAGAATCCCGAAATTCCTCCCAGGAGCCCAAAATTTCCACAGAATTCCCAAAATTCCTCCTGAATTTCCCGGAATTCCCACCAAAATTCCCACCAGGATCCCAAAATTCCTCCTGGAATTCCCAAGATTCCTCCTGGGTTTTCTGAAATTCCCACCAGAATTCCAAAAGAAATTCCTCCCACAGTTCCCCAAAATTCTTCCCAAAATTCCCACTGGGATTCCCAAAATTTTTTATTTGGATTCGAAATTCCCAGCAGGATTCCCCAAAATTCCCACCAAAATTTCCACCAAGATCCCAAAATTCCTCCTGGAATTCCCAAGAATTCCTCCTGGGTTTCCTGAAATTCCCACCAGGATTCCAAATTTTTCCCACCAGAATCCTGAAATTCCTCCCAGGATTCCCCAAAATTCTTCCCAGGATTCCCAGAATTCCTCCTGGGTTTCCCAAAATTCCCACCAGAATTCCAAAATTTCCACCAGGATTCCAAAAATTCCTCCCAAAATTCCTCCTGGGTTTCCTGAAATTCCCACCAGGATCCCAAAATTTTTATTGGGATTCCCAAAATTCCCACCAAGATCCCAAAAATTCCTGCCAGGATCCTAAGATTCCCACCAGAATTCCCAAAATTCCCACCAGAATCCCGAAATTCCTCCCAGGAGCCCAAAATTTTCACAGAATTCCCAAAATTCCTCCTGAATTTCCTGGAATTCCCACCAAAATTCCCACCAGGATCCCAAAATTCCTCCTGGAATTCCCAAGATTCCTCCTGGGCTTCCTGAAATTCCCACCAGGACCCCAAAAATTCCTCCCACAGCTCCCAAAATTCTTCCCAAAATTCCCACCAGGATTCCCAGAATTTCCACCAAGATCCCGAAAATTTCTCCCGGAATTCCCAAAATTCCCTCCCAGGATTCCCAAATTCCCGCCAGGATCCCAAAATTTTCACCCGGATCCCAAAATTCTTCCCAAAATTCCTCCTGGGTTTCCTGAAATTCCCACCAGGATCCCGAAATTTCTCCCAGGATTCCCAAAATTCCTGCCAGGATCCCAAAAATTAATCCCAGAATTCCCAAAATTCCCACCAGGATCCCGAAATTTTTCCTGAAATTCCCAAAATTCCTCCCAGATTTCCCAAAATTCCCACCAGGATTCCCAAAATTCCCACCAAAATTTCCACCAAGATCCCAAAATTCCTTCCAGAATTCCCAAAATTCCTCCTGAAATTCCCAAAATTCCTCCTGGGTTTCCTGAAATTCCCATCAGGATCCCAAAATTTCCACCAGAATTCCCAAAATTCCCACCAGAATCCTGAAATTCCTCTCAGTATCCCGAAATTCCTCCCAGGAGCCCAAAATTTCCACCAAAATTCCCAGAATTTCCACAGAATTCCCAAAATTCCTCCCAGAATTCCCAAAATTTCCACCAAAATTCCCAGAATTTCCACAGAATTCCCAAAATTTCTCCTGGAACTCCCAAAATTCCTCCTGGGATTCCCAAAATTTCTGCCAGGATCCCAAAATTCCCACCAGAATTCCCAAATTTTGTCCCGGGATTCCGAAATTCCCACCAGGATGACCAAAATTCCCACCAAGATCCTAAAATTTCCACCCGGATCCCAAAAATTCCACAGAATTCCAAAAATTCTTCCCAGGATCCCAAAAATTTCTCCAGGAATTCCTAAAATTCCTCTCGAGATTCCCAAAATTTTTATTGGGATTCCTGAAATTCCCACCAGGATCCCAAATTCCCACCAGAATTCCCAAAATTCCCGCCAGAATCCTGAAATTCCTCCCAGGAGCCCAAAATTCCTCCCAGAATTCCCAAAATTCCTCCCAGAATTCCCAAAATTTCCACCAAAATCCCAAAAATTCCTCCTGGAATTCCCAAGATTCCTCCTGGGCTTCCTGAAATTCCCACCAGGATTCCAAAAATTCCTCCCACAGTTCCCAAAATTCTTCCCAAAATTCCCACCAGGATTCCCAAAATTTTTATTTGGATTCCCGAAATTGCCACCAAGATTCCAAAATTTCCACAGCATTCCCAAAATTCCTCCCAAAATTCCTCCTGGGATTCCCAAAATTTCAGGATTCCCAAAATTCCCATCAGAATTCACAAAATTCCCACCAGGATCGCAAAATTTTTACCCGGATCCCAAAATTCTTCCCAAAATTCCTCCTGGGATTCCTGAAATTCCCACCAGGATTCCCGAAATTTTTATTGGGATTCCCAAAATTTCCACCAGGATCCCAAAAATTAATCCCAGAATTCCCAAAATTTCCACCAAAATGCCAAAATTCCTCCTGGAATTCCCAAGATTCCTCCTGGGTTTCCTGAAATTCCCTCCAGGATCCCAAAAATTCCTCCCACAGCTCCCAAAATTCTTCCCAAAATTCCCACCAGGATTCCCAAAATTCTTATTTGGATTCCCGAAATTCCCACCAAGATTCCCAGAATTCCTCCCAGGATCCCAAAATTTTCACAGAATTCCCAAAATTCCTCCCAAAATTCCTCCTGGGATTCCCAAAATTCCCTCCCAGGATTCCCAAATTCCCTCCCAGGATTCCCAAAATTTTCACCCGGGTCTCAAAATTCTTCCCAAAATTCCTCCTGGGATTCCTGAAATTCCCACCAGGATCCCCAAAATTCCTGCCAGAATCCCAAAAATTAATCCCAGAATTCCCAAAATTCCCACCAGGATCCCGAAATTTTTCCTGAAATTCCCAAAATTCCTCCCAGATTTCCCAAAATTCCCACCAGGATTCCCAAAATTCCCACCAAAATTTCCACCAAGATCCCAAAATTCCTTCCAGAATTCCCAAAATTCCTCCTGAAATTCCCAAAATTCCTCCTGGGTTTCCTGAAATTCCCATCAGGATCCCAAAATTTCCACCAGAATTCCCAAAATTCCCACCAGAATCCTGAAATTCCTCTCAGTATCCCGAAATTCCTCCCAGGAGCCCAAAATTTCCACCAAAATTCCCAGAATTTCCACAGGATTCCCAAAATTCCTCCCAGAATTCCCAAAATTTCCACCAAAATTCCCAGAATTTCCACAGAATTCCCAAAATTTCTCCTGGAACTCCCAAAATTCCCATCAGAATTCCCAAAATTTCTGCCAGGATCCCAAAATTTTTACCCGGATCCCAAAATTCTTCCCAAAATTCCTCCTGGGATTCCTGAAATTCCCACCAGGATTCCCAAAATTTTTGTTGGGATTCCCAAAATTTCCACCAGGATCCCAAAAATTAATCCCAGAATTCCCAAAATTTCCACCAAAATGCCAAAATTCCTCCTGGAATTCCCAAGATTCCTCCTGGGTTTCCTGAAATTCCCACCAGGATTCCCAAAATTCCCACCAAAATTCCCGAAATTTCCACAAAAATTCCTGCCAGAATTCCAAAATTCCTGCCAGGATCCCAAATTCCCACCAGAATTCCCAAAATTCCCGCCAGAATCCCGAAATTCCTCCCAGGAGCCCAAAATTTCCACAGAATTCCCAAAATTCCTCCTGAATTTCCCGGAATTCCCACCAAAATTCCCACCAGGATCCCAAAATTCCTCCTGGAATTCCCAAGATTCCTCCTGGGTTTCCTGAAATTCCCACCAGAATTCCAAAAATTCCTCCCACAGTTCCCAAAATTCTTCCCAAAATTCCCACCAGGATTCCCAAAATTTTTATTTGGATTCCCGAAATTCCCAGCAGGATTCCCAAAATTCCCACCAAAATTTCCACCAAGATCCCAAAAATTCCTGCCAGGATCCTAAGATTCCCACCAGAATTCCCAAAATTCCCACCAGAATCCCGAAATTCCTCCCAGGAGCCCAAAATTTCCACAGAATTCCCAAAATTCCCCCCAGAATTCCCAAAATTCCTCCCAGAATTCCCAAAATTCCTCCCAGAATTCCCAAAATTTTCCACCAAAATCCCAAAATTCCTCCTGGAATTCCCAAGATTCCTCCTGGGCTTCCTGAAATTCCCACCAGGACCCCAAAAATTCCTCCCACAGCTCCCAAAATTCTTCCCAAAATTCCCACCAGGATTCCCAGAATTTCCACCAAGATCCCGAAAATTTCTCCCGGAATTCCCAAAATTCCCTCCCAGGATTCCCAAATTCCCGCCAGGATCCCAAAATTTTCACCCGGATCCCAAAATTCTTCCCAAAATTCCTCCTGGGATTCCTGAAATTCCCACCAGGATCCCGAAATTTCTCCCAGGATTCCCAAAATTCCTGCCAGGATCCCAAAAATTAATCCCAGAATTCCCAAAATTCCCACCAGGATCCCGAAATTTTTCCTGAAATTCCCAAAATTCCTCCCAGATTTCCCAAAATTCCCACCAGGATTCCCAAAATTTTTATTTGGATTCCTGAAATTCCCACCAGGATTCCCAAAATTCCCACCAAAATTTCCACCAAGATCCCAAAATTCCTTCCAGAATTCCCAAAATTCCTCCTGAAATTCCCAAAATTCCTCCTGGGTTTCCTGAAATTCCCATCAGGATCCCAAAATTTCCACCAAAATTCCCAGAATTTCCACAGAATTCCCAAAATTCCTCCCAGAATTCCCAAAATTTCCACCAAAATTCCCAGAATTTCCACAGAATTCCCAAAATTTCTCCTGGAACTCCCAAAATTCCCATCAGAATTCCCAAAATTTCTGCCAGGATCCCAAAATTTTTACCCGGATCCCAAAATTCTTCCCAAAATTCCTCCTGGGATTCCTGAAATTCCCACCAGGATTCCCAAAATTTTTGTTGGGATTCCCAAAATTTCCACCAGGATCCCAAAAATTAATCCCAGAATTCCCAAAATTTCCACCAAAATGCCAAAATTCCTCCTGGAATTCCCAAGATTCCTCCCGGGTTTCCTGAAATTCCCACCAGGATTCCCAAAATTCCCACCAAAATTCCCGAAATTTCCACAAAAATTCCTGCCAGAATTGAAATTCCTCCCAGAATTCCCAAAATTTCCACAGAATTCCCAAAATTCCTCCTGAATTTTCTGGAATTCCCAGCAAAATTCCCACCAGGATCCCAAATTTCATCCCAGGATTCCCAAAATTTCCACCAAAATTCCCGAAATTTCCGTCAAAATCCCAAAAATTCCCACTAAGATTCCCAAAATTTCCACCAGAAACACAAAAATTAATCCCAGGATTCCAAAAATTAATCCCAGAATTCCCAAAATTTCCACCAGGATTCCGAAATTTTTCCCGAAATTCCCAAAATTCCTCCCGGATTTCCCAAAATTCCCACCAGGATTCCCAAAATTTTTATTGGGATTCCTGAAATTCCCACCAAGATTCCCGAAATTTCCACAAAGATCCCAAAATTCCTCCTGGAATTCCCAAAATTCCTCCTGGGTTTCCTGAAATTCCCACCAGGATTCCAAATTTTCCACCAGAATCCTGAAATTCCTCCCAGGATTCCCAAAATTCTTCCCAGGATTCCCAGAATTCCTCCTGGGTTTCCCAAAATTCCCACCGGAATTCCAAAATTTCCACCAGGATTCCCAAAATTCCTCCCACAGTTCCCAAAATTCTTCCCAAAATTCCTCCCAAAATTCCTCCTGGGTTTCCTAAAATTCCCACCAGGATCCCAAAATTTTTATTGGGATTCCCAAATTTCCCACCAAGATCCTAAAATTTCCACCAGGATCCCAAAAATTCCACAAAATTCCAAAAATTCTTCCCAGGATCCCCAAAATTCCTCCCGGAATTCCCAAAATTCCTCTCGAGATTCCCAAAATTTTTATTGGGATTCCTGAAATTCCCATCAAGATTCCCAAAATTTCCACCAGGATCCCCAAAATTCCTCCCGGGATTCCCAGAATTCCTCCCGGGATTCCCAAAATTCCCAAAGCCGTTCCGATGGGCGCAGTTCGGGTTCGGGTCGGTTTCGCGTTGGCCAATCAGAGCGCGGGGTCTGGGGTGATTGACAGGTGCCCCAGCCAATGGGAGCGCAGAGTCTGGGGTGATTGACAGCTTCCTCAGCCAATGGGAGTGCGGGATCGGTGGTGATTGACAGGTGGTTCAGCCAATGGGAGCGCAGGGGTGTGGTCAGCACAAGGGGGCGTGGTCGGGTGAGGGAGGGAGGGAGGGGCGACTTCCCAGTTCAATCCCAGTTCAATCCCAGTTCAATCCCAGTTTAAATCCCAATTCCCAGTTCAATCCCAGCCCAATCCCAGTTCAATCCCAGTTTAAATCCCAGTTTTCCCTCCTCAATTCCCAGTTATATCCCAGTTCCCAATTCCCAATTCAATCCCAATTCCCAGTTTTAATCAGTTTCCCAACCCAGATTCCCCATTCCTATTGCCCAATTCCCAGTCCAATCAGTTCCCAATTCCCAGTTTTCCCCAGTCCAATCCCAGTTCCCAATTCAGTTTTTCCCAGTTCAATCCCAGTTCCCATTTCCCAGTCCAATCCCAGTTTTCCCATTTAAACCCCCAATTCCCAATTAAATCCCAGTTCCCAATTCCCAGTTCAGTCCAGTTCCCAACCCAGATTCCCAGTTCAATCCCAATTAAATCCAGTTTCCAACCCCAAATTCCCATTCCCCAATTCCCAGTTCAATTCCAATTCCCAATTAAATCCGGTTAAATCCCAGTTAAATTAGTTTTCCAATCCCAGTTCCCAGATTCCCCATTCCCAGTTTTCCCCGTTCAATCCCAATTAAAGCCCAATTAAATCCCAGTCCAATCCCAGTTTTCCCAGTTCAACCCCAGTTCCCAATTCCCAGTCCAATCCCAGTTTTCCCAGTTCAATCCCAGTTTCCAATTCCCAGTTCAATCCAGTTCCCAATCCCGGTCTTCCCAGTTCAATCCCAGTTTTCCCACTTAAACCCCAATTCCCGAATTAAATCCCAGTCCAATCCAAATTTTCCCAGTCCAATCCCAGTTCTCAATTCCCACTTTTCCCAGTCAATCTCAATTCCCAATCCCAGTTTCCCAGTTCCCAATTCCCAGTTTTTTCCCAGTCCGATGCATTTCCAATTTTTCCCAGTCCAATCCCAGTTTTCCCAGTTCCAGTTTTCCCAGTTCAATCCCAGTTTTTCCCCAGTCCAATCCCAGTTTTTCCCATTTAAAGCCCCAGTTCAATCCCAGTTTTCCCAGTGCAATCCCAGTTCCCAATTCCCAGTTCAATCCCAGTCCAATCCCAATTTTCCCAGTCCAATCCCAGTTCTCAATTCCCACTTTTCCCAGTCAATCTCAATTCCCAATCCCAGTTTTTCCCAGTTCAATCCCAGTTTCCAATTCATCAGTTTTTCCCAGTTCCCAATCCGGTTTTCCCAGTCCAATCCCAGTTTCCCAGTTCCCAATTAAACCCCAGTTTCAATCCCAGTTTTCCCAGTCCAATCCCAGCTCCCAATTCCCAATTCCCAGTTCAATCCCAGTCCAATCCCAGTTTCCCAGTTCCCCAATTTTCCCTGTTCAATCCGTTTTCCCCAGTCCAATCCCAGTTTTTCCCATTTAAACCCCAATTCCCAGTTCAATCCCAGTTTTTCCCAGTCCAATCCAGTTCCCAATTCCCAGTCCAATCCCAGTTCTCATTTCCCAGTTCCCCCAGTCCAATCCCAGTTCCCAATTCCCAGTTCAATCCAAATTTTTCCAGTTCAATCCCGGTTCCCCAATTCCCAGTCCAATCCCAGTTTTCCCATTTAAGCCCCAATTCCCAATTAAATCCCAGTTCAATCCCAGTTTTCCCACTTCCCAATTCCCAATTAAATCCCAGTTAAATCCAAATTTTCCCAGTCCAATCCAGTTCCCAATTCCCACTTTTCCAGTCCAATCTCAATTCCCAATCCAAAATTTTCCCGTTCAATCCCAGTTTTTCCCAGTTCAATCCCAGTTTTTCCCAGTTCCCCAATTCCCAGTTTTCCCAGTCAATGCATTTCCAATTTCGCAGTCCAATCCCAGTTTTCCCAGTTCCCAATTTTTCGGTTCAATTCCCCAGTTTTCCCAGTCCAATCCCAGTTTTCCCATTTAAACCCCAATTCCCAATTAAATCCCAGTTTTCCCAATCCCAGTTCTCATTTCCCAATCCAATCAGCTCCCAATTCCCAGTTCAAATCCAAATTTTTCAGGTTCAATCCAAATTTTTTCCAGTTCAATCCCAGTTCCCATTTTCCCAGTCCAATCCCAGTTTTCCATTTAAACCCCAATTAAATCCCAGTCCAATCCAGTTTTCCCAGTCCAATCCAGTTCTCAATTCCGCGCCAGTCCAATCCTCAATTCCCAATCCAGTTTTTCCCAGTTCCCAATTCCCAGTTTTTTCCCAGTCCGATGCATTTCCAATTTTTTCAGTCCAATCCCGGTTTTAATTCCCAGTTTTTCCCCGTTCAATCCCAGTTTTCCCAGTCCAATCCAGTTCCCAATTCCCGCTTTTAGTCAATCTCAATTCCCAATCCCAGTTTTTTCCCAGTTCAATCCAGTTCCCAATTCCCAGTCAATCCCAGTTTTTCCCAGTTTCAATCCCAGTTTCCAATTCCCGAATTAAATCCCAGTTCCCAATCCCAGTATTCCCAGTCCAATCCCAGCGTTCCCAGTCCAATCCAGTGTTCCCCAGTCCCTCCCAGTTTCCGGGGAATTTTCCCGTTTTCAAGGAAAAAATCTCATAGCCGCCTCAGTTTATTCTCAATTTTTTTCTTTTTTCTCTCTTTTCTCTTCCTTCCTCGATTTTTTTCCTTTTTCCTCTTTTTTGTTTTTTCCGGGAATTCCTGGATTTTTTCCTCATGCACTGAAATCCCAAAAAAACAAAAGATCGAGCGATTCATTCCCCAGAATCCGTTAAAAGCGTCCTTGAAAAAACAGGAAGAAGGCAGCAGCGAGAATTCTGATTTTTTTTCACCATTTTCAAGCCGAAAAATCCTCCGCCTTCCCCAAAAAATCCTTTTGGACACCCCAAAATCCTGGAATCACCACTAAGAATTTTGGGTTCATTTTTAAGAAATTTTATTTATTATTTAAACAATAACTTCGACCAAAACTCCATTTTTACGTTTTTGTTTTCTCCATTTCCTAGGGGGTTGTCCCATATTTAAAAAAAATCTAAATGGAAAAAAACCTAAATCCACAGGGATCAAAAACAAAATTTTTGAAAAACCCCCAAAATTCAGGAATTCTGGCCCAAAAACTTGAATGTGGCAGGAAAGGAGAAGTGGAGTCTTGGTGTATTTTGAATTTTTTTCCCATTTTTTCCCGTTTTTTAGGGGAAAAGCAGCTCAAATTCCCAGGTTTTGATGAATTTTCCTTGTTTTTTTCCCAAAATTCCCCAGAGGCTCCTCAAGAAAATTTAATTTTCACCATTTTTGTGGCAGAAAAATCTGATTTTTGTCATTTCTTCCACCATTTTTTAAAAATTTTTTGTACGTTTTTTCCCTCATTTTTGGCTCGGTTTTTAATTTTATTTTTTTAATGCCCCAAAATATAAATTTTGGGATGGGAGCCCTTTATTTGAAATTTTTTTTGGGGATTTTTTTGTGCCCTTGGGGGTCTTAAAGTCTTGAAGAGACTCCGGGAGGTCCCGGTGGTACCATGAAAGCTCAAAAATTTCCCCAAAAATTCCCCCAAAATTCCAGGATCTGACCCTCCCGGCTCCAAAATTCGAATTTTTTTTGAGTTGCCCAAATGTGGGAGGGAGGGGCCAAGGCTCCGTGAAGTGCTTTGGGTGAGAATCCCCAATTTGGGGATTTTTTTGGGGATTTTTTGGGGGGATTTGGGATCCCTGGGGAGTCTGAGGAGCCGTGGTGGCCTTAGGGCTACCTGGGATGGATTTTTGGAGGGCTACCTGGGGTGGATTTTGGGCTACCTGGGATGGATTTTGAGCCACCTGGGATGGATTTTGGGCCACCTGGGATGGATTTTGGGCCACAACATGAACGTTTTTTGGGCAACCTCGGATGGACCTTGGGCCTACCTAGGGTGGATTTTGGAGCCACCTGGGGGTGGATTTTAGAGCCACCTGGGATGGATTTTTGTGAGCCACCTTGGGCCACTTTGGGCCACCTGGGATGGATTTTGGAGCCACCTTGAACCATTTTTGGGCCACCTTGGGCCACTTTGGAGCCACCTTGGATGGATTTTGAGCCACCTTGGGCCACCTGGGATGGACCTTGGGCCCACCTGGGGTGGGGCTTGAGCCACCTTGAACCATTTGTGGGCCACCTCAGATGGGACCTTGGGCCACTTTGGGCCACCTTGGATGGATTTTAGGCCACCTCGATGGACCTTGGGCCACCTCAGTCCATGTTGGGCCACCTTGAGACTATTTTTGGGGCCACCTTGGATGAACCTTGGGCCACCTTGGACCAATTTGGGCCACCTGGGATGGACCCTGGAACCCTATGAACACGTTTTTGGCCACCTTGGATGGATTTTTGGGCCACCTCGGGCCACTTTGGGCCACCTCGGATGGACCCTGGGCCACCTGGGATGGATTTTGGGCCACCCAAGGCAACCTAGAGATGGACCCTGGGCCACCTATGAACCCGTTTTTGGGCAACCTGGGGTGGACCTTAGAGCCCACCTCAGTCCATGTTGGAGCCACCTTGAGACCATTTTTGGGCCACCTTGGACCAATTTGGGCAACCTGGGATGGATCTTGGAGCCCACCTCAGATGGGCTTGGGCCACCTCAGTCCATGTTGGGCCACCTCCGAATCGTTTTGGGCCACCTTGGGCAACCTGGGATGGATTTTGGAGCCCACCTCGAATGGATTTTTTGGGCCACCTTGGATGGACCTTGGGCCACCTTGGACCAATTTGGGCAGCCTGGGATGGACCCTGGAGCCACAACCAGCAGTTTTGGCCACCTTGGATGGACCTTGAGCCACCTTAAAGGACCAATTTGGGCAACCTGGAATGGACCTTGGAGCCACCTGGGGATGGATTTTAGGGCCACCTTGGGCAACCTAGAATGGACCCTGGGCCACCTTGAACCATTTTTGGGCAACCTGGGATGGACCTTGGAACCTGTGAGCCCACTTCAGATGGGACCTTGGGCCACTTTAGGCCACCTGGGATGGACCCTGGAGCCACAACAGACCGTTTTTTGGGCCCACTTGAGGGATGGACCTTGGGCGCATATGGACCATTTTGGGCCTGTGGATGGATTTTGGGCCACCTTGGGCAACCTAGAATGGACCTTGGGCCACCTCGGACCAATTTGGGCAGCCTGGGATGGAACCTGAGCCACAGCTGAACCATTTCTGGACCACCTGGGATGGACCTTGGAGCCACCTTGGATGGATTTTTGGGCCACCTTGAACCATTTTTGGGCCACCTTGGATAGACCTTGGGCCCACCTGAAATGGACCCTGCAGCGCCTTGGGCCCACCTCAGACCATGTTGAGCCACCTTGGATGGACTTTGGGCCTGTGGATGGATTTTTGGAGGGCCACCTGGATGGATACAGCCATCTTGGGCACTTTGGAGCCCACCTGGGGATAGGATCTTGGGAGGCCCACCTCAGTTCATGTTGGGCCACCTTGGATAGACCTTGGGCCCAGGCCTGTGGATGAATTTTTGGGGCCACCCTGGATGGACCTTGGGCCCACCCCTGGATGGACTTTGGGCCACCTTGACTGACCCTTGGGCCACCTTGGGCCACCCTGGGTGACCTTCAGGCCACTCTGGACCCACGTCCAGACAAACTCTTGGGCCACTCTGGGCCACCTTGAGTGACCAACAGGCCACCTTGAACAGCGTTCAGGCCACCCTGGATGACACCAGACTAGGCCGCATGGATGACCCCTGGGCCACCCTGGATGAACATTGAGACCACCTTGGACCACCTTGGATGACTCTTGGGCCACCCTAAATGACCCTGGGCCACTCTGGACCGTGCCAGGGTGACCCTTGGACCACCTTGGGTGACCCTCTGGCCCACTTTGGACCATCTGGATGACCCTTGGGCCACCTTGAATGACCTTTGGACCATCAGCTTAGCGTTCAGAGCCACTCTGGACCACCATAGGAGTGACCCTCAGGTGACCCTGTGGACCCGGCCCTATGGGCCACCTTGGACCACCCTGAATGACCCTCAGGCCACTTTGGACCACCCTGGACCACCCTAAATGACCCTTGGGCCACCCCTGGATGACCCTTGGACCATCTTGGACTCTTGGGCCCACCCCCTCAGACCACCCCTGAATGACCCTCAGGCCCACTCTGGACCACCCTAAATGACCCTTAGACACTGGGGACCATGTCAGATGACCCTTGGACCACCCTGGATGACCCTTGGGCCACTCTGGACAACATCAGATGACCCTCAGGCTGCTGGGCCACCTATGAATGACCCTTGGGCCCTCAGGACTGTGTCAGATGACCCCTTGGACCAGCCTAGACCATCCTGGATGACCTTTGGGCCACCCTGAATGACTTCCCTCAGACCACTCTGGACCACATCAAATGACCCTGGACCACCTTGGACCCACTCTGGGCGACCCTTGGACCACCCTGGATGACCCTTGGACCATCCTGTAGACTGACTCTTGGGCCACCCTGGACCATGAATGACCCTCAGGCCACTCTGGACCATCCCTGAGGCTGACCCTTGGACCACCTTGGAGCCAGTTTGGATGACCTTGGACCACACTGGATGACCCCTCAGGCCACCTCAGACCACCTTGAATGACCCTCAGGCCTCTGGACGACCCTTGGACCATCTGAATGACTCTTGGAAGCCACCCTGACCACCTTAAAACCTCAGCCACTCTGACCACCACAAATACCCTTGGACCACCTGGACCACTCTGGGACGACTCTTGGACCATCCTGGATGACCCTCAGGCCACACTGGACCATCATCCTGACTGACCCTTGGACCACCTCAGACCATCCTGGATGACCCTTGGACCCTCACCTTAGACCATTCTTTTGGATGACCCTTTGGACCACACTGGATGACCCTCCAGGCCACTCTGGACCACCTCCTGAGCGACTCTCAGTCCACACTCTGGACCACATCAAATGACCTCCTGGACCACCTTGGACCACCCTATGACCCTCAGGCCACACTGGACCATCCTGGACTGACCCTTTGGACCACCTCAGACCATCCTGCATGACCCATGGACCATCCTGAATGACTCTTGGGCCACCCTGGACCACCTTAAATGACCCTCAGGCCACTCTGTACCATCCTGACTGACCCTTGGACCACCTCAGACCATTTTGGGATGACCCTTGGACCACACTGGATGACCCTCCCAGGCCACTCTGGACCCACCTTGAATGACCCTCAGGCCCTCTGGGACCACCTACGTAAAATGACCCTTGGACCACCTTGGACCACCCTGAATGACCCTTTGGACCACAATTTGAACCACACTGGATGACTCTTGGACCATCCTGGATGACCCTCAGGCCACTCTGGACCATCCTGGATGACCCTTGGACCACCCTGGATGACCCTCAGCCACCTCAGACCATCCTGGATGACCCTCAGGCCACTCTGGACCATCCTGACTGACCCTTGGACCACCTCAGACCATCCTGGATGACCCTTGGACCACCTCAGACCATTTTGATGACCCTTAGGTGACACTGGATGACCCTCAGGCCACTCAGGACCACATCAAATGACCCTTGGACCACCTTGGACCACTCTGGACGACTCTTGGACCACCCTGGATGACCCTTGGACCATCTTGGAATGACTCTTAGGCCACCCTGGACCACCTTGAATGACTCCTCAGGCCACTCCTGGACCATCCTCGGATGACCCTTTTTGGACCACCCTCTCTGGATGACCCTCAGGCCACCTCAGACCATCCTGGATGACCCCTCAGGCCACGGACCATCCTGGAGGACTCCTTTGGACCACCTCAGACCACATTTTGGATGACCCTTTCAGGCCACACTGGATGACCCTCAGGCCCCTCTGCACCACATCAAAGCCACCTCTTTTGGACCACTCTTTGGACTTCCTCCAATGTTTGGACGACTCTCTGGACCACCCTGGGTGACCCTTTCAGGCCACACTCTGGCCGACCCTCGAAGCCGCACTTTTGCACCACCCCTCCAGCCATCCCGCTCTCAAGCCACTTCGCCCATATCCATCCGCCCGTCCGTCCTGGTCCGTCCGACTCCCACTAGCATCTGTGTCCAGGCCGGGCGGGCTCCTGACCGCGGCGCTGCACCACGGTGGGGTCACTCATGCTCCAGCGGGTTCAGCGGCGCGATCTGAGGCGTCCCGGGGCGTCAAGAGGCTTCGGGGGCGGGGCCGGGCGAGGCTGGCGGTCCGGCCCGGCCGGGCGAAGGGAAGAAGGGGCACTGGTGGATGAAGAGTCTGGCTGATTGTCGCAGAGTAGCTCCTGGTGGCGTCAGCGTCCACATGGTGCTGAAGTCCGCCGCATCAGCGTGGGCCAGAAGCAGATCGGACAGGTTCTCGCTGGTCATCAGGTTGGCCCGGTGCTGCTGGCTCACCCTGCTGGCGGGGAGGGGGAGGGGTGGTCGCCGGGTGAGTCAGCAAATCCAAAACCTCCAAAACTCCAAAGAAATCCCGCCAAAACCCCAAAAATTGCTAAAATTCCCTATGCTAAAATTGGACACAAAATGACCAAAAACCGACCCAGGAATCTCCCAGTGACAGGTTCTCAGCACTAGAAGTCACTCAGTGGTCACTCGAGTGGTCACTCCAGTGGTCAGCAAATAATGGAAACCCAAAAACCCCCAAAACTGCAAAAATTCAGTAAAATCGGACAAAAATGACTCAAAATGACCCAGAAATCTCCCAGGACAGGTTGTCAGCTCGAGTGGTCACTCCAGTGGTCAGCAAACCCAAAACCCCAAAAACCTCCAAAACTGCAAAAAATTCCCATAAAAATTCAGACAAAATGACCAAAAATGACCCAAAATCCCCAGGACAGGTTCTGGCTGACCATCAGGGTTGACTGCTGTGTCTGCTGGCTCACCCCCAGAGGAGTGTGCAGGGTGGTCACCTCGGTGGTCAGCAAATCCAAGAAAACCCCAAAAAGCCAAAAACCCACCCTAAAACCCAAAATGCAAACAGTCGTAATCGGGACAAAAAAATGACCCAAAAATGACCCAGAAATCTCCTAAAATAGATTCCTTAGCACAGGGGTCACTCAGTGGTCACTCAGTGAGTCAAAGCAAATCATAGAAACCCAAAAACAAAAGACCGCAAAAATTCCCGTAAAAATTGGACAAAATGACCAAAATGGCGGCCAGGAATCCTCCCAGGACGGAGTTCTCAGCTTACAGTGGTCACTCAGTGGTCCAGCAAACCCAAAAACCCAAAAAACCACCAAAACTGCAAAATTCCCATAAAAATTTGGCAAAAATGACCAAAAATGACCCAAAATCCCCAGAAAGGACAGGTTCTGGCTGACCATCAGGTTGGCGCCGGTGCTGGCTGGCCTCACCCTGGGGGGAGGAGGGCAGGAGTGGTCACTCGGTGGTCAGCAAATCCAAAACCCCAAAAAGCCAAAACCCACCAAAAAAAACCCCAAAAGTGCAAAAATTCCCATAAAAATCAGACAAAAATGACCAAAAATGACCCAGAAATCTCCTAAAATAGATTCTTAGCACAGGGGTCACTCAGGGGGTCACTCAGTGGTCACTTTCGGTGGTCAGCACTTAAAATCCCAAAACTCAAAGGAAATCCCACAAAAACCCAAAATTGCAAAATTCCCATAAAACCCCAAAAATGACCCAGAATGACCCAGAAATCTCCTAAAATAGATTCTTAGCACAGTGGTCACTCAGTGGTCACTCAGTGATCAACAAATAATAGAGAAACCCAAAAACCCCCAAAACTGCAAAATTCTACGTAAGGTGGACAAAAGCTGTGCAAAAATGACCCAGAAATCTCCCAGGACAGGTTCTCAGCACAGTGGTCACTCGGTGGTCACTCAGTGGTCACTCAGTGGACAACCAAATCCAAAAACCCAAAAGAAGCCAAAAGACACAAAAAAGTCCCAAAGGGTGCAAAAATTCCCATTGAAGTGGACAAAAATGACCCAAAATGACCCAGAAATCTCCCAAAATAGATTCTTGCTTTGCAGGGGTCACTCAGTGGTCCTCAGTAGTCACTCAGTGGTCAGCACACTGAAATCCCCAAAACTCAAAGAAATCCCACAAAACCCCAAAAATGCAAAAATTCCCATAAAATCGGGACAAAAATGACCCAGAATGACTGATATCTCCTAAAATAGACTCTTAGCACAGTGGTCACTCAGGGGTCACTCAGTGGTCACTCGGTGGTCAGCACACCCAAAATCCCAAAACTCAAAGAAATCCCTGAAACCAAAAATGCAAAAATTCCCATAAAAATGGGACAAAAATGATCAAAAATGACCCAGGAATCTCCCAGGACAGGTTCTCTCAGCACAGGGGTCACTCAGTGGTCACTCAGTGGTCACTCGGTGGTCAACAAACCCAAAACACCAAAGTGAAAAATTCCCATAAGAATTGACCCAAGAAATGACCCACAAAATAGGCCAAAATGACCCAAAACCCAGGACAGGTTCTGGCTGACCATCAGGTTGGCCGGTGCTGCTGGCTCACCCTGCGGGGGAGGAGGTGGTCACTCAGTGGTCCAGCACCCCAAAACCCAAAAAAGCCAAAACCAAAACCCCAAAAGTGCAAAAATTCCCATTGAAATCTGATAAAAATGACCAAAATGACCAGAAAACTCCTAAAATAGATTCTTAGCACAGGGGTCCTCAGTGGTCACTCAGTGGTCAACAAATCATAGAAACCCCCAAAAACCCCCAAAACTGCAAAATTCCCATAAAAATCGGACAAAAATGACCCAAAAATGACCAAGGAATCTCCCAGGACAGGTTCTCAGCACAGTGGTCACTCAGTGGTCAACAAACCCAAAAACCCAAAAAACCCCAAAACTGCAAAATTCCCACGGTAAAAATTGGACAAAAATGACCCAAAATGACCCAAAATCCCAGGACAGGTTCTGGCTGGTATCAGGTTGGCCGGTGCTGCTGGCTCACCTGGGGAGGGAGGTGGTCACTCAGTGGTCAACAAATCATAGAAAACCAAAAAACCCCAAAACTGCAAAAATTCCCGTAAAATCCATCAAAAATGACCCAAAATGACCCTGAAATCTCCCAAATAGGTTCTCAGCACAGGGTCACTCGAGTGGTCACTCAGTGGGCAGCAAATCGCAGAAACCCCAAAAACCCCAAAACTGCAAAATTCCCATAAAATTAGACAAAAATGACCAAAAAATGACCCAAAATCCCCAGGACAGGTTCTGGCTGACCATCAGGTTATTGGCAGTGCTGCTGGCAGCTCACCTGGGGGAGGAGGGCAGGGTGGTCACTTTCAGTGGTCAACAAATCCAAAACCCAAAAAGCCAAAACCACCAAAAACCCCCAAAGTTAAAATTCCCATAAAAATCAGACAAAATGACCATGACCCCAGAAATCTCCTAAAATAGATTCTTAGCACAGGGGGTCACTCAGTGGTGGTACTCAGTGGTCAACAAATAATAGAAACCCAAAAACCCCAAAACTGCAAAAATTCCGTAAAATCGGACAAAAATGACCAAAAATGACCCAGAAATCTCCCAGGACAGGTTGGCCAGCTCAGTGGTCACTCAGTGGTCAACAAACCCATAAAAACCCCCAAAACTGCACCAAATTCCCGTAAAATTGGACAAAAAATGACCCAAAATGACCCAATCCCAGGACAGGTTCTGGCTGAACCATCAGGTTGTGTGGTGCTGCTGGCTCACCCTGGGGAGGTGGTCACTCATTAGTCAACACCCCAAAACCCAAAAAAAGCCAAAACCCACCAAAAACCAAAAATGCAAAAATTCCCACTTAAAATCGGACCAAAAATGACCAAAATGACCCAATCTCCTAAAATAGATTCTTAGCACAGGGGTCGCCAGTGGTCACTCAGTGGTCAGCAAATAATAGGAAACCCAAAAACTAACCCAAAACTGTAAAAATTCCCATAAAAATCAGACAAAAATGACCAAAAAATGACCCAGAAATCTCTAAAATAGATTCTTAGCACAGGGGTCAGGGGGTCACTCAGTGGTCACTCGGTGGTCAACACACCCAAAAATCCCCAAAACTCAAAATCCCACAAAACCCAAAGGTGCAAAAATTCCCATAAAACCCCCAAAATGACCCAAGAATGACCAGAAATCTCCTAAAATAGATTCTTAGCACAGGGGTCACTCGGTGGTCCTCAGTGGTCCAGCAAATCATGAAACCACAAAAAACCACCAAAACTGCAAAATTCCGTAAAGGGGTGGACAAAAATGATGACCCAAAATGACCCTGAAATCTCCCAAAATGGGTTCTCAGCACCATGGTCACTCAGTGGTCACTCAGTGGTCCTCAGTGGTCAACACACCCAAAAATCCCCCAAAGGAAACTCAAAGAAATCCTGCAAAAACCCCAAAGGTGCAAAATTCCCATAAAGGGTGGACAAAAGACCAAAAATGACCCAGAAATCTCCTAAAATAGGCTCTCAGCACGGTGGTCTCAGTGGTCCTCAGTGGTCCTCAGGGTCACTCGGGGGTCAGCAAATTACAAAAACCCAAAAGTGCAAAAATTCCTGTAAAATTGGTGAAAATAACCCAAAATGACCCAAAGGTGGCCAAAAATGTCCCAGAATGCCCAGGAGGTTTCGGCTTTTAGGGGTCACTCAGGGGTCACTCGGGTCACACAGGGGTCACTGAGGGGGTCAGTGGTCACTCAGGGGTCACTCAGGGGTCACTCACTAGTCACTCAGGGGTCACTCAGGGTCACTCAGTGGTCACGCAGCCACTCAGGGGTCTACCTACAGTGGTCCTCAAGTCCTCAATGGTCACTCAGGGTCAATGGTCACTCAGGGGTCGCAGGGACCTCACGGTCACCTCAATGCTCACTCACGGGTCTCCTCAGGTCACTCAGGGGTCACTCAATGGTCACTCAATGGTCACTCAGGGGTCACCCAGGCGTCACTCATATGGTCCTCAGGGGGTCACTCCAGTCAACCTCATTGGTCACTCCAGGGGTCACTCACGGTCACTCAGCGGTCGCTCAGAGGTCACTCAGCGGTCACTCAGTGCTCAGTGGTCACTCAGGGGTCACACAAGGGTCCCTCCAGCCACTCAGTCCCCTCAGTGTCGCTCAGTGGTCACTCAATGGTCACTCCAGAGGTAACTCCGGTCACTCAGTGGTCCTCCAGAAGGTCCCTCAGAGAGGTCACTCCAGGGGTCACTCAATGGTCACTCAGGGGCACTCAGTGGAGTCCTCAGGAATCCTCAGTGGTCCCTCAGGAGTCCACTCAGGATCACTGCGGGTCACTCGTGTCACTCAGGGGTCACTCCAGGGTCACTCCAGGGTCGCTCAGTGCTCACACAGGGGTCACTCAGTGGGGCCTCCAATGGTCACTCAGGGGTCACTCAGTGAGTCACTCACTGGTCAGTCGCAGTGTACCCTCAGGGGTCACTCAGGGTCACTCAGGGGGTGACTCAGGGGTCCTCAGTGGTCACTCAGCGGTCACTCACTGGTCACTCGAGTGGTCCGCTGGATCACTCAGAAGGATCACTCAATGTCGGTGGTCACTCCAATGGTCACTCAATGTCAGAGTCACTCAATGGTCACTCAGGGGTCCTCACGTCCAATGGTCTAGAGTGGTCACTCAGTGGTCACTCGGTGGTCACTCACTGGTCCTCCAGGGTCCCTCAGGACACGCAGTGGCTCAGCGGTCACTCAATGGTCTACTCAGATGGTCACTCGCCACACAAGCGTCACTCAAAGGTCCTCAATGGTCACTCAGGGGTCCTCAGGTCACTTAGTCACTCAGGGGGTCACTCACGGTCCTCCGGGATCACTCAGTGGTGTGGTCACTCAATGGTCACTCAAGGATCACTCCAGTCACTCAATGGTCACTCAAGTCACTCAGTCAGTCCTCAGTGTGAGTCACTCATGTGTCACTCAGTCACTCAGGATCATGTGTGGTCACTCAAGAGGTCACTCTGGTGGTCACTCAATGGTCACTCAGTGGTCACTCAGCCACTCAGCTGAGCTCACTCAGGGGTCACTCAATGGTCACTCAATGATCCACTCAGTGGTCACTCAGGGTCACTCAGCACTCGGGGGTCACTCAGGGGTCACTCAGGGACACTCAGCGGGGTCACTCAAGTCCTCAATGGTCACTCAGGTACTCAGCAGTCCTCCAAGCGGCCCTCAATGGTCACTCAGGGGTCACTCACTGGTCCTACAATGGTCCCTCAGGGGTCACTCAGGACACTCAGTGGTCAGTGGTCACTCAGGGGTCACACAAGGTCACTCCAGGTCACTCAGGGGGTCCTCAGGGTCAGTGGTCACTCAGTCACTCATTGGTCACTCATTGAGGTCACTCAGGGTCACCCACTGGTCACTCAGGGGTCACTCAATGGTCACTCAGGGGTCCTGGGTCACTCAGTCACTCAATGGTCCTCAAGGGAGTCACTCATTGGTCCTCAGGGGTCACTCGGCCAATGGTCCTCAGGGGTCACTGGGTCACTCAGAGGTCCTCAGGGGTCCCTCAGAAGGGTCACTCAGGGGTCACTCATTGGTCCTCAAGAAGAGTCCAGTGGTCACTCAGGGTCACTCAGGGTCATTCCAGGGTCACTCAGGACCCTCCAAGGGGTCCTCAGGGTCACTCAATGGTCGCTCAGGGTCACTCCAGGGTCATTCAGGGTCACTCAGGGGTCACTCAGGGGATCAGCACATGCAAAAACCCCCAAAATTTGGCCAAAAATCGCCTCAAATTTTCAAAATCAGCCCAAAAATGCCCCAAAGGTGCCAAATTTCCCCAAAACTTCCCCAAAAAATCGCAAAAATTCCCAAAAACAACCCCAAAATTTGTTTTGAGAAACTGCCCAAAATATTCCTCAAAAGGATTCCCCATGCTGGAAATTGCCAAGATTGTCCTAAAATGTTCCCAGATTCCTCCAAAGGTCAACACAAAGTGACCCCAAAAGTTTCCCCAAAGATGTTCCTCAAAGGGATTCCCAAAATGGTAAAATTGCCCAAAGATAATGAATTAAAAGATCCTAAAAGTTCACAAAGATGTCCCAAAGGTGCGAGAGTTGTCCAAAGATGGTCAAAATTCCCAAAAAGTTCACAAAAGGCTATTTGGAGATTTTGCAAGGTGTCCAAAATTCCCAAAATGTTCCCAAAAGTTCTTGAGGTTGCAAAAATTTCCTCAAAGGGATTCACGAAAATGTTCCCAAAAGTAGCTTACAAAGGTGCTGGTGCCGAAATGTTCCCCAAATTGTTCCCAAAGAGTTCCTCAAAGGGATTCTCAAAAATGCCCCAAGGTGCCCAGAGATGTTAAAAGATCCTAAGGGATTCTGCAGAAAATGATAGAGGTGCAGAGGTGTCCAAAATGTTCCCAAAAGGATTCACAAAGATTCCCAAGAGGGGTCCCAAGAAATGGCATCCAAGGTTGACCAAAACTGTCCAAGAAATTTCCCCAGATTATTCCCCAAAATTCCTAAAGGGATTTAGAAAAATGAGCCAAAGGTCCCCAAAAGGGATTCCTACAAAGCGGCCCCAAAGAATCCCAAAAGGATTCCTCAAGTTTCCCCCAAGGATTCACAGAGATTTCAAAAAACCACACTGGAGTTCCCCAGGAGATTTCAAAAGGATTCCCCAAAGGTGCTAAAGGGATTCAGAGGGTTACTAAAAGTGTAAACTCAAAAGGGATTCACAAAAGGTTCAAAAGGTTCCCAAAGGATTCTCCAAAAAGTTCTCCTGAGAGTAGAGAAAAGAGTTTAGGAGATTAGCTAAAAAGAGCAAAAGTGCCAAAGGATTCCCCAAAGATCACTTAAAAGAGCTCCCAAAAGATCTCAAAGGTTGCGAAGATCCCCAAAGGGATTCTCACAAAAGGTTCCATGAGAGGGATTCTCCTGAGAATTAGTAAAAGGATTCAAAAGAGGTGCCCAAAAAGGTTCAAAGGGATTTCCACAAAAGGTTTCCCAAGGTGCAAAAAGGTTGAAAAGATGACCCTAAAGGAGTTCACAGAGTCCCCAAAGATTCTCCCACAGGAAATGTCCTAAAAGGATTCTCCCCAAGATTAAAGAAAAGTTCAAAAGTCTCCTCAAAGAATCACAAAGGTGCCGAATCACAAAATGTTTAAAGTTCATCAAGGAATCCAAAACAAGGCTTGTGAGGGATTCACCAAGGTGCCAAAGGAGTTCAAAGATCCCCAAATTTGTGTAAAAGATCCTAAAGGTTATTTAGATTCTTGCCAAGGGATTCTCATAGGCTATGAAGAAGGATTTTTAGGTGCCAAAGGTGTCAAGAGTTCCCCAAAGATCTAAAAGAGTTGTGAAACGTCTACAAGGATTCCTCAAAAGTCACAATTCTTCTAAAAGTGACAGAAGGATTCAAAATTTTGTAAAGTGCCAAAAATCATAAAACATCTTCAAAGTTAAATTTATGCCCAAAGATCTCCCAAAGATCCTGAAAATCCTCCCAAAATTCTAAAATTTTTAATTGTAAAATTTTTTAAATTGCAAAGTCAAAAAAAGTTCCCCAAATCCTCCAAAGGTCCCAAAGTTGTTCTGAGGGATTCCAGCAAAGCGTCAAAATCACTTAAAATCCCAAAATCACCCAAAGTTCAAAAGTTCTTAAAATCTCTAAGGGGTCAAAGAGGATTCAAAGGTTTTGCAAAAATCCCAAGGGAATAAAAATCTCAAAGATCCCAAAGTTCTCCAAGATAGGCTCACAAAAGGTTCTTCTGACATTAAAGACAAAGATCGAAAAATTGTCCAAGGGGTTGTAGGATTCCCAAAAGTTCTCAAGGATTTGCAAAGATCCCAAAGTTCTCCAAAATCCTTAAAGTTCTGCTGAATATCAAAGAAAATTCAAAAGGCCAAAAATGTTTTTAAAAGGGATTCCCTCAAAAATCGCTAAAAAAATTCAAAATCCCTAAAATTCTGAATTTAAAGTAAAATAAAGAAAATTGGCAAAAAATTGTAGAAAAATTGCAAAAATCACCAAAAAATCACCAAAAATCATCAAAAATCGCCAAAAATCTCCAAAAAATTCCAAAATCCCTAAAAATTCTTCTGAAATTTTAAAGTAAAATAAAGAAAATTGGCAAAAAATTGGCAAAAACTTGGTAAAAATCCAATAAAATTGCGTAAAAGAATCTCAAAATTGCGCCGGTAAATCGGAAAACTCTTGAGGGAAAAAAAATAAATTTTGAAAAATGGGAAATTTGGGGAAAAATGGGGATTTTTGGTGAAAAATTGGATTTTAAGTAGTGGAAAAATGGGAATTTTCAGGGAAAAAATGAGAATTTTATTAAGGAGAAAAATTGGGAAAATTTGGGGTGAGAAATGAAAATTTTGGGAAATTTTAAAGTAAAAACGAAAATTTGGGGGAAAAAAAAAATGGGAATTTTGTGTTCAGAAATGGGAATTTTGGGGAATTTTTGGGGAAAAAAAATGGGAATTTTTGGGTGAAAAAATTGGGGATTTTTGGGGTGAAAATGGGATTTCCTGAGGAGAAATGAATCCTTGGGGAAATTGGGGAATTTTGGGTTCAGAACAAATCTTTTGGGGAAAGCCATCTTTCTGGGAAAAAAAAAGGGAATTTTTGGTGGGGAAAACTTGGGAAAAATGGGAATTTTACCAGAAATGGAAATTTTCGGAGAAATGGGGATTTTGGGGTGAAAATGGGGATTTTGGGGGAGAAATGAATTTTTGGGGTGAAAAATGGGGAAAATGGGAATTTGGTTCAGAAATGGGAATCTTTGGGGTGAAAAAAGAAAAATTTTGGGATGAAACATGGGAATTTTTGGGGTCAGAACTGAAATTACATCGCCCGGAGCCAAGAAGAAAGCCGTCTCGGCATTGATCTCGGGAATGGGGAGTTTAGCAAAACAAGATTTTGGGAATGAAATTTGAGGAAAAAAATGGATTTTGGGGATATTTTGGGGAAAAAAAATGGGAATTTTGGGGTGAAAATGGGAATTTTGGGGTGAAAATGGGGATTTTCTTAGGAAAAAATGGAATTGGGGTGAAAATCTGGGAAAATTTAAGAGAAATGAAAATTTTGGGGAAATTTGGGGAGAAAAAATGAAAATTGGGGAAAAATTGGAATTTTGGGGATTTTTTTGGGAAAAATGGGAATCTGGTGTGGAAAAAGGGGATTTTGGGTGAAAAATGGGAATTTTACAGGAAAAACGTGGAATTTTTGGAGCAAAATACCCTTTAGTCAGAAATTGGATTTTTCAGGGGAAAAATTTGGGGCTTTGAGAAAAGAAAAATTCTCTGAATTTTGGGAGAGAAGAATGAAAATTTGGGGAAAAATGGAACTTGAAGTGAAAATTTTGGGGGAGAAATGGGAATTTTGGGTAAAAAAAAAAAGGAATTTTTTGGGGAGAATTTTGGGGAAAAATAGGAAATGGGAATTTTCTCGGTCCAGAAATGGGAATTTTGGGGTGTCAAAAATTTGGGGTCAGAATGGGAAAAAATGGGAATTTGGTAAATGTGAAATTTGAAAAACCTGGGAAATCCTGGGGTCGTGAAATGGGAATTTGGGGGATTTGGGAAAAAATGGGAATTTTTGGGGAAAATGGAACTTTCGGGAAAAAAAAATGAGGAATTTCAGTCAGAGAAAAATTGGGGAAATTCTTATGAGAAATGAAAATTTTGGGAAATTAAAGGAGAAAATTTTGAGGAAAAATGGGAATTTTAGGGGATACTTTTTGGGGGAAAAGGAAAATGATTTCAAATGGGAATTTTTTGGGGAAACAGGAAAATGGGAAGAATTTTGGTCTAAAATTTTAAAAACAATTTTAGAAAAATGGGAATTTTGAGGGGAAAACTTGGAAAATGGGAATTTTGGGCTCAGACTTTGGGGGAGAAATGGGGATTTTGGTAAAAATGGGGATTTTGGGGAGAATGAGACTTTGGGGAAAAATGGGAAATGGAATTTGGGTTCAGAAATGAAATTTAAAGAAATTAAAAATCTTTTGGGGTCAGAAAATGGGAAAATGGGGAATTTTGGGGTCAGAAACGGGACAGGGAAAAATTTGTGAGAAATCTTTGGGGAATTTGGGGAAATTTGGGGAAAATGGGATGAAGATTTTTTTGGGGAAAATGGGAATTTTAGTGAAAAATGAATCTTTGGGGGGAAAAATGGACCAAAACGGAAGAGGAAAAATGGAACTAACGAAAATGGGAATTTTGGGGTGAAAACAACTTTTTGGGAAAAAATGGGAATTTTTGAGGGGAAAAACTCTGGGGAAAATGGGAATTTTTTGGCCTCAGTATATGGAAATTTTTGGGTATAAAATGGGATTTTGCAAAATGGGATTCTTTGGGGAGAAATGAGAAGGGTAAAAAACAGAAAATGGGAATTTTAACTGTAGAAATGAAAATTTTGGGGCGAAAATGAAAATTTTAGGTCAGGAATGAAAAATGGAATTTTGGGGTCAGAACGGGCAGGGGGAAAATTTGGGGGTGAGAAAAAGCACCTTGGGAAATTTGGGGAGAAAACAGAAAATCTGGGGAGAAAATGGGAATCGAAAAGTTTTGGGAAAAATGGAATTTTAGTGAAAATGGGAATTTTTGTGGGTCAGAAATGGGATTTTCCAGGGGAAAATTGGGGTGAGAAATGAAAAATTTTGGGAAATTTGGGGAGAAAAAAAATTTGGGGAAAAAATGGGAATTTTGGGGATTTTTGGGAAAAATGGGAATTTTGGGGGTGAAAATGGGACTTTTGGGGGAAATGGGAATCTTTGGGAAATTAGTGAAATGGGAATTTTGTCTCAGAAATGGAATTTTGGGGTGGAAAAATGGAGGAAAAAATGGGATTATTGGAGGAAAATGGGAATTTTGAGGAAAATGGGAATTTGGAGTGGAAACCGCGAATAGAAATGAAAAAAAAATCGGATTTTTTATCACATAACGAAGTAAAACAAAATGTGGGAGTTTTTGGTCAGAAATGGAATTTTGGGAGGAAAAATGGAAAAAAAGGATTTATTGGGGAAACTGGATTTGGCTCTGGGAATCGGGGAATTTGAATTTTAAAGCCAAAAATGGGAATTTTAAATGTGAAATGAATTTTGGGAGGAAAGTAGAAAAATGGGAATTTTACCTGGTCAAAATGATTTTTGGAGAAAAAAGGATTTCTGGCACCAAATGCTGGGAATAAAGTTAGAATTTAAAATCTACGCAAAAATGGGGGATTTTTGGGTCAGAAATGGGAATTTTTGAGAGGAAAAAAAAACGGTGAAAAATGGGAATTTTGGGAAAATAACCTTTGGGTCAAAATGGGCAATTTTGGAGAAAAAAAGGGGATTTCTGGAGAAACCTAAATGCCGGAATCTTCGGGAATTTGGGAATTTGGGCCGGGGAATCACCGGGCCTCCACCAGCTCCAGCTGAACAGCACGGCACCAGCGTCTCGCAGTCTCGAAAACTTCATGGCCGCCACGGCAGCTGACGGCGAAAATCCTTCTTCTGCCAGGTCCAGCCCGTCTGGCGGTGCGGAATCAGGAAAAATCAGGAATTTTGGGGAAAATCCCCTTGGGAATGGGGGAAATACAGTGGGAAAGTTGGGGAAAATTGGGGAAAAAATCGGGGAAAAATCGGGATTTTTGCGGGAGATCTCGCCCTGAAATCCTAAATTGAACTCAAAAATTGGAATTAAAGCCCAAAATTGGAATTAAACCCCCACAGGAAAAATTCATAGAATTTTGGGGAAAATCCCCTTGGGAATGGGGAATTGTGGCAGGAAAATTGGGGTGAAAAATGGGAATTTTGTGGGAGATTCTGAGTCCTGTAAATTGGAATTTTAACCCCAAAATCCTGAATTTAATCCCAAAGAATTGACTGAAGCCCCAAAATCCCAGGAAAAAAAATCCAAGGAATTCTGGGGATTGGGGTGAGAAATTTCTGGGATTGGGGAATTCCATGGAAAAATCAGGAAAAAAATGGGAATTTTGGGAGATTCCAGGCCTGAAATCGAATTTTAACCCCAAAATTGGAATTAAAGCCCAAAATTCCAGGAAAAAAACTAAAGCACTGGGGTGGAGAAATTTCCTTGGGATTGGGAGAAATTCCATGAAAAATTGGGGTGAAAACTGGAATTTTGGGGAATTCCAGCCCCAACCTTTCTTCGCTGGTGTCTGTTTGGTCTGGGGAGGAAATCAGAAATCAGGAATTTTGGGGAAAACTCCTGGGAATGGGAAATGCTGTGAAAGTTGGGGAAAATTATGGGATTTTTATGGGAGATTCTGGAATTTTAAACCCTTAAAATTGGAATTAATAAAGATCCCAGGAAAAATCCAGGGAATTCTGGGGAATTGGGGTGAGAAATTTCCCTCGATTGGGAGAAATTCCATGGAAAATTAAAGAAAAAATGGGAATTGGGGAATTTCACTGGAATCTGAATTTTACGCCAAAAATCCTGAATTTCAAAATTGGAATTAAAACCCCTGTACTCCCCTGAATTTTGACTCCGGGGAATTAAAACCCAAAACCCAGGAAAAAATTCAGGGAATTTGGGATTGGGGGTGAGAAATTTCCTTTTGGGAATGGGAGAAATCTACGGAAAAAATGAGAATTTTGGGAGGAATTCAGCTCCTGAAATTTGGAATTTTAGTCCACAAATCGCGTGAATTTTAAGGGTAAAATCCCAGGGAACCAGGAAAAATCAGGAATTCCCATTAAAAATTGGGACAAAGAACTAGGAATTTTGGGGTAAAAAATCAGGAATTTTGGGGAAAATCTTGAATTTGAAAAACATCAGGAATTCCCTAAAAATCAGGAAATTTGGGGTAAAAAATCAGATTTGAGGCAAAAAAATCCCAGATTTCTAAAAAAATCAGGAATTTTGGGGTAAAAATCAGAATTCTTGGAGTAAAAAAAATTAGAATTTTGGGGTAAAAAATCAGATTTGAGGTATAAAATGGGAAGTTCTGAAAACGAGTGAATTTTGGAGTAATAATCAGAAATTTGGAACAAAATTAGGCAATTTAAAATCAGATTTGGAGCAAAAAAAACGAATTGGGACAAAAATATTAGGAATTTTAGGTAAAAAATGGGAATTTAGGGTAAAAATCAGTACCCAAGCAAAAAAATGGGAATTTTGGGCAAAAACGTGGTACTGCAAAAAATCAGGATTTGGAGTAAAAAATTGGAATTTTGGGGAAAAGACCAGGAATTTTGGGGTAAAAAAAATCAGGAATTCTGGAGTAAAAAATGTTCTTGGGGTAAAAAATCAGGATTTGAGTAAAAAAAATTGGAATTTTAGGGTAAAAAAAACGAATTTTGGGGTAAAAAAATCAGGAGTAAAAAATGGTGAATTGGGACAAAAAAAAATAGGAATTTCGAGCAAAAAAAAATCAGGAATTTTAAACAGAATTTCAGTAAAAAGTCAGATTTGAAAAAAGTCGGAATTTTGGGGTAAAAATGAGGAATTTTGAGCAAAAATCAGAATCGAGAAAAATAGAAATTTTGGCTTAAAATCAGGAATTTTGGGACAAAAATCAGGATTTGGAGTAAAAAAATTGGAATTTTGGGGTAAAAAAACCAGAATTTTGGGGTAAAGAAACAAGATCGGAAATAAAAATCAGGAATCTGGGATAAAAAATTAGGAACTTCAGGGTAAAAAACAAGAATTTTGGGTAAAAAACGATTTGGGAGTGAACAGGGACAAAAAATTTGGGGGTGAAAATCAGGAATTCGAAGCAAAAAATCAGGATTTGGAGAAAAAAATCAGGAATTGGGACAAAAATCAGAATTTTGGGGTAAAAACCAGAATTTTAGGTAAAAAATCAGGATTTGGGAATAAAATTCGGAAGTTTGCGTAAAACCCGAGGAATTTTGAGTAAAATGGGGGAACCGGCGGAATCTCCTGAGCAATAGATTTTTGGGTAAAACCGATTTCGAGTAAAAACAGAATTGGGACAATCAGGACTTTGTAGAAAATCAGTATTTTGGGGCGTGGAGGAAAATGGAATTTTGCAATCGAATTTGGGAAATGGGAATTTTTGGGTGAAAATCGACTTGGAGTAAAAAACTGGAATTTGGGGATTGAGAATTTTGGGGTAAAAATCAGAATCCTGAAGCGTGGAATTTTGGGGTAAAAAATCAGGATTTGTTGGAAAAATTCAGAATTTTATTTGCAAAAACCAGGAATTTTGGGGTAACGAAGAAAACGACCTGAGTGGCCGGATTTAAGAAAACCAGGGACTTTTGGGGTAAAAATGAATAAAGACTCTTTAATGGCGGCAATCGAATTTTAGGGTAAAAACCGAATTTTTAGAAATGGGATTGTAATCAGATTTAGGTTGAAACAGGACTTTAGGTAAAATGGGAGTTCTTGTTAGTTTCAGGATTTTGATTTTGGCTGGGTTTCCCTGGGATTTTTAATAGATTGTCGAGCAGACCTCCATTAATAAGCCCGACTGTCGTCTCAGCCAGTCCCCGTGTCCTGAATTAAATTTCTTCATTCTTTCTTAGAATCAAAGAGATTTTAACGGGGAAACACCTTTTTGAATGTATGGGAATTAGGCTTGATGAAGTTAGGGGAAATTAGATCATTTTCCCCGTAATTTAAATTCAACAAACATGGGTAATAGAATTAAAAGAATAAGGAAAATTCTAGGACACTAATCGAACCGTGGAGTCTGTAAAATCCTCAAATTTCCTTTAAAACCCAAATTAACAAACCATTCAAAATCCTGTAAAAACTCAACACGGAAGTTCAAAATTTTAAATTCCACTCTGTGGCCCTCAAAATACTCAACAGCAACGAAAAATTCGGGTCTTCCTCCCAACCTGCACCCTTTTGTGTCCTTTTGGGAAGTTTTAAAACCGAAAAGAAATTGTCCGAACTCAGGTAATTTCAGGTTTCAAAAAGTTCACTTCGGTGGCCCCTGTAATTCCTGAAATTCAAAGGATATCGATTCGTGAGCTGATCGGGCCAGACGTCTGATGTAACTGTTGCAAAATGACTTTTGGTCTTTTAAAATTTCAAATCCTCAAACCGGAAATTCCTGTTCCTCAAATTCTCGAAAATTCTGAAATCTCATAACCTGGATTGCGAGAACGCAACCCTAAAACCCCTGGTGTTGATTCCCAACTCAAAATTCTGGAATTCTCGCTAAAATCTGTAATATCCACAAAAACTCCCCAAAATTAAAATCCAAATCCCTCAAAATTCAAAAATCGTTGAAGTCCTGAAATTTGATTTCAGACGAGTTCGACAAGTTACAAAATTGCAGGGAACAACCACAAACCCGGCAACCAACTGTAAACGTCGTTGCACGTAACAACAAAATTTCAGATAACGCTAAAATCAAATTAATAAACCAATCCCAAAAACCGCAAAAAGCAATTCAATTTCCGAAGAATCCTTGTACCGATGTACTGATGCAGAACCCCGGCCCGCTGAACTGGTAATTCGCAGGTTCACAAACTCAAACTCAAATTCTGAAATTCAATTTCCCAGAATATATCACCGATGTACCGATGCATGCTGATTTGAACCCCAACCTGAATTGGTGACCAGCGACCACCGTCCCCAAATCTCTCAAAATCCCCTGAAAACCCCGGCACCTCTGACTCCGATCCGACCATAACTGATACATCGATGCAGTCGATAAACCTGCGTGGTCCGCCACCGTAACCAAATTCCTGTCTCTCGAAACTTGAAATCCTGGAAATTCCCGCACTCTCGAATTAAATTTCAGTTCAGGCACCGATGGGGCAACGCTTTGAACTGGTAGGTTCAGAAACTGACGAAATTAAACTCAAACCTCAAAACTCAAAACTCAAATTCGGATTCCGACTGACCTCGAATCTAACGAAAGGCATCCGATGCATCGATACGATGAACTCAAAGCAACCCGCCAAAACAGAAAATCAGGCACCACAGCAACCCAAAAATTTAAAATCCTGTTCCGGTGTTCTCGAACCAGAACAGATCAGCAATACGCCGAGAACTGTAACGCCATTGAAATCATAAAAATTGTCTCCCGTGTCCTCAAACTCAGAGACGCCGACGCGGGTTGCCGTGCCCTAAACGCTTGTGTTCGGTTCGCTTCCTGGTTCTCCTTCAATCTCCAGATTAAGGAACTCCTAGGGGTCGCACTCAGAATTTCTTCAGTCTCTGCTAGGGTCGTGTTAGGGCCTTTCAGGTCTCTCGTTAGTTCTGAACGTCCTAAATCTCTGTCTTCAGTTCTTCATCGCAACTCGCCTTCATCGTTTCTGCATCCAGCATTCGAGGCCACTGGTCAGTTCAGATTCTGGGGAAATTGGGGAATTTTTTGGGAATTTTGGGATTTTTAGATTTTTGGGGATTTTTTGTGAATTTTCTGAATTTTTTCTTGAATTTGCCGCATTTTTAGGGTACATCGAAATACCGCATCCAGTACATCGAGGCCACTGGTCACGTGGAAGTTCTTGGGATTACCTTTGGAGAATTTTTTATCAATTTTTTTAAATTTTGATTCTTTTGGGGAATTTTTGGGAATTTTTGGGATTTTCTGGTGAATTTTTCTGAAATTTTCCTGAATTTTAAGCCATTTTAGGGTTCATCACGCCACATCCAGTACATCGAGGCCACTGGTCAGTCTGGGATTCTTGGGAAATTGGGGAATTTTGGGAATTTCTCTGGGATTTTTTAGGATTTTTGGGATTTTTTGCGAATTTTTATGAATTTTTTCTGAATTTTAAAGCTGCATTTTTTAGGGGTACATCGAGCCACTGCATCCAGTAACACTGAGGCCACTGGTCACGTGGAAGTTCTGGGATTTTGGGAAATTTTGAATTTTGAGGAATTTTTAATAATTTTTCTGGAATTTTGGGATTTTTTGGGAGATCTTTGGGGACTTTTGATTTTGATTTTTAACAGAATTTTTACAGAATTTTTCTGAATTTTAAGCCGGCTTTTTTAGGGTTCATCGAGCTGCATCCAGTACACGAGCCACTGGTCAGTCTGTTCTGGGGATTCCTTGAATTTTTGGGAATTTTTAGGATTTTTAGGATTTTTTGGGATACTTTTTGTGAATCTCGGAATCTTTTTCTGAATCTAAGCCAGATTTTTTCTGGTTCTCCTCGAAAGTGCTGCATCCAAGCAAGACGGGACCCACTGGACGGTCTGGGAAATCCTAGTAAAATTTTCCAGGAATTTTTTGGAATTTTTTGGGGATTTTTTGGGATTTTTGGGATTTTTTAGGATTTTTGGGATTTTTTTGTGAATTTTCTGAATTCTTCTGAATTTCTAAAAGCCATATTTTAGGGGTACACTCCAGCTACTGCATCCAGTACATCGAGGCCACTGGTAGGCCTGGGGTTCTCGTAGGGGATTTTGTGGGAAATTTTTGGGAATTTTTAGGATTTTTTAGGATTTTTGGGAATTTTTGGGAATTTTATGATTTTTTCTGAATTTTTTTAAGCCGCATTTTTTAGGGTTCATCGAGCGCTGCATCCAGTACATCAAGGCCACTGGTCAGTCTAGGAAATCCAGAAATTTTCCAGGAATTTTTAGGAATTTTTTGGGATTTTTTGGGGAATTTTTGGGAATTTTTGGGATTTTTTGGTGAATTTTTATGAATTTTTTCTGAATTTTTAAGCGATTTTTTAGGGTTCATCAAGCGCTGCATCCAGTACATCGAGTACTGGTCAGTCTGGAAATTCTGGGGAAATTGGGGAATTTTTGGGAATTTTTTAGGATTTTTTTGGGATTTTTTTGGGATTTTTTTGTGAATTTTTCTGAATTTTTTCTGAACAAGCACATTTTTTCTGGTTCATCGACGCTTTCGCATCCAGTACATCGAGGCCACTGGTCAGTCTGGGATTCTTGGGAAATTGGGGAATTTTTGGGAATTTTTAGGATTTTTGGGATTTTTTTGGGATTTTTTGTGAATTTTATGAATTTTTTCTGAATTTTTGCATTTTTAGGGTTCATCGAGCTGCATCCAGTACATCGAGGCCACTGGTTAGTCTGGATGCATTTTGGGAGAATTTTTTGCATTTTTTGTGAATTTTAGGGTTTTTGGCAATTTCTTTTTGGGAATTTTTGGGACTTTTTGAGATTTTTTTGTGGGTTTTTTGTAGAATTTTTATGAATTTTTTCTGAATTTTTAAGCGATTTTTTCGGGTTCACCGAGCGCTGCATCCAGTACATCGAGGCCACTGATCAGTCTGGGAAATCCAGAAATTTTTGGGACTTTTTAACATTTTTTGGGAATTTTTGGGGATTTTTTAGGATTTTTTAAGATTTTTTGGGGATTTTTTTGTGAATATTTTTAGATTTTTTGGGGAATTTTTAGGAATTTTTTTGAAATTTTGGGGGATTTTTTAAGGGTCTTTAGGGGTTTTTTAGGGTTCATTGAGTGCATTGGTCAGTCTGGGAAATCCAGGAATTTTATGGGAATTTTTTAGGAATTTTTTGGGAATTTTTTGGGAATTTTTTTAGGAATTTTTCGGGATTTTTTTGGGATTTTTTGGGAATTTTTAAAGATTTTTAAAAGTATTTTTTTTTATTTTAACGGGTTTTTTAGGGGTTTTTAGGGTTCATCAAGTGCAGCATTCAGGCCACAGGTCAGTCAAGAAATTTGGGAATTTTGGGGAATTTTTAAGGAATTTTTTAGGAATTTTTGGGAATTTTTGGGAACTTTTTAGAAATTTTTTAGAAATTTTTTGGGAATTTTTAAGGAATTTTTTAGGAATTTTTGTGACTTTTAAAGGAAATTTTCTGGGATTTTTTGAGGATTTTTTTTTTAATTTTGGGGGTTTTTTTTGCTTTTTTTTTGGATTTTTAAAAACTTTCCAAAGAGTTTTTGGGGCTTTTTGGATTTTTTTAGGATTTAGGGGAAATTTTTTGGGTTTTTTAAGATTTTTTTGAGCAGATTTTTGGTTTTTTTGGGGGGGAGGTTTTTGAGAATTTTTAGAGTTCTGGGAGGATTTAAAAATTTTGGAAACTTTTTCGGTATTTGAGGTTTTTTAGGATTTCTTGGGCTGACTTTTAAATGATTTTTTGATAATTTTGGGTTTTTTTAAAGGAAATTTGGGATTTTTTAGACTCCACAGTTTTAATGATTAATTATTCCTAAATTTTCCCTATTTCTTTTAATTCTATTTTTATGCTTTTTGGAGTGTTTTATTTGAGATTTAAATTTTTAAAAAACAAAATCCCTAAATTTTTAATCTCTTCATCCAAAAACCTGAAATTTCCATTCGTAAAAAATTGATTTTTTCCCCATTTTTCCCCCTAAAAATCCTCTTTGATGGTGACAGGAATTCTCAGAAAACAGAGAAATTTGGGAAATTTGGGATTTTTTGGGTTTTTTTGGCAGGGCTGAGCACTGGAGGGGATTTATCGAGTCAGTGGCAACAAGTCAGAAATGGAGAGTCTGCAGCCAGCCAGTTCACCCAAGGTAAACCCCTAAAAAATCCCCAAAATCCCCCCAAAAAATTTGTAGAAAACCCTCAAAAATTTCCCCAAAATTCAAAATCCCTTCTGAAATAGCAAAATTCCCATTTTTTTACCCTAAAATTCCTGATTTTTTCAACCTAAATCCTGATTTTTTACCCCAAAATTCCCATTTTTTACCCCAAAATTCCTGGTTTTTTACCCTAAAATTCCTGATTTTTTTACCTCAAATCCTGATTTTTTACCCCAAAATTCCTATTTTTTTTACTCCAGAATTCCTGATTTTTTTACCCCAAAATTCCTGATTTTTTTACCTCAAATCCCTGATTTTTTACCCCAAAATTCCTGATTTTTTTACCCCAAAATTCCCATTTTTTACTCCAGAATTCCTGATTTTTTACCCCAAAATTCCCATTTTTTACCCCAAAATTCCTGGTTTTTTACCGTAAAATTCCTGATTTTTTAACCTCAAATCCTGATTTTTTACCCCAAAATTCCTATTTTTTTTACTTCAGAATTCCTGATTTTTTACCCCAAAATTCCTGGTCTTTTTCCCCAAAATTCCAATTTTTTTACTCCAAATCCTGATTTTTTTACCCCAAAATTCCCATTTTTACCCCAAAATTCCTGATTTTTTTACCCCAAAATTCCCATTTTTTACTCCAGAATTCCTGATTTTTTTACCCCAAAATGCCTGATTTTTTACCCTAAAATTCCTGATTTTTTTGTCCCAATTCCTGATTTTTTTACTCCAAATCCTGGTTTTTTACCCCAAAATTACTTATTTTGTTGCTCCAGAATTCCTGAGTTTTTTACCCAGAATTCCTGAGTTTTTTACTCCAAAATTCCTCGGTTTTTACACCAAAACTCCCATTTTTAATCCCAAATCCTGATTTTTTACCCTAAAATTCCTGGTTTTTTACCCCAAAATTCCTGATTTTTTTGTCCCAATTCCTGATTTTTTTACTCCAAATCCTGATTTTTTTTGCCCCAAAATTCCTGATTTTCACCCCAAAATTCCTATTTTTTTTGTCCCAATTCCTGATTTTTTTACTCCAAATCCTGATTTTTTTACCCCAAAATTCCTGTTTTTTTACCCTAAAGTTCCTAATTTTTTTACTCCAGAATTCCTGATTTTTTATTCCAAATCCCGATTTCTTACCCCAAAATTCCTGGTTTTTTACCCCAAAATTCCAATTTTTTACTCCAAATCTGATTTTTTGTCCCTAAAAATCTCTGATTTTTACCAAAAATTTCTATTTTTTTCTCCCGATTCCTGATTTTTTTACTCCAAAATTCCTCATTTTTTTACCCCAAAAATTTCCCATTTTTTACCTCAAATCCTGGACTTTTTACCCTAAAATTCCTGATTTTTACCCCAAAATTCCTGATTTTTTATCCAAATTCCTATTTTTTGTCCCAATTCCTGATTTTTTTACTCCTCTGATTTTTTACCCCCAAAATTCCTGATTTTTTACCCTAAAATTCCAATTTTTTTACTCCAAATCCTGATTTTTACCCCAAAATTCCAATTTTTTACTCCAGAATTCTGATTTTTTTACCCCAAAATTCCTGGTCTTTTTCCCCAAAAATTCCAATTTTTTTACTCCAAATCCTGATTTTTTACCCCAAATTTCCCTGATTTTTTACCCCAAAATTCCCATTTTTTACTCCAGAATTCCTGGATTTTTTACCCCTAAATTCCCATTTTTTTACCCTAAAATTCCTAATATTTTTTGTCCCAATTCCTGATTTTTTACTCCAAATCCTGATTTTTACTCCCAAAATTACTAATTTTGTTGCTCCAGAATTTCTGATTATTTTTACTCCAAAAATTCCTCTATTTTTTAATTCCCTAAAATTCCCATTTTTTATACCCTCAAATCCCGATTTTTTTACCCCAAAATTCCTAATTTTTTACTCCAGAATTCCTGATTTTTTACCCCAAAATTCCTGATTTTTTTCTCCAGAAATCCTGATTTTTTACCCTCAACCTGATTTTTACCCCAAATTTCCTGATTTTTTTGCTCCAGAATTCCTGATATTTTTACCCTAGAATTCCAGATTTTTTTTCCCCCAAAATTCCCTGATTTTTTACCCCAAAATTCCTGATTTCTTTGTCCCAATTCTTGATTTTTTAACCCAGAATTCTGATTTTTTCCTGGATTTTTTCCCTGGGATTTTACAATTCCTTAAAATTCACACGATTTTGGGGCTAAAATTCCAAATTTCAGGGCTGGAATTCCTCCCAAATTCTCATTTTTTCCATGGAATTTCTCCCATTCCCAAGGAATTTCTCACCCCAATCCCCAGAATTCCCCTGAATTTTTTCCTGATTTTGGGGGTTTTAATTTCAATTTTTGGGGGTAAAATTCAGAATTTTGGGTTTTTAATTCAATTTTTATGGCTGAAATTCAGGATTTTGGCATTAAAATTCCAGATTCCAGTATTGAAATTCCCCCCAAAATTCCCATTTTTTCACCCCAATTTTTCCATGGAATTTCTCCCAATCCCGAGGAAATTTCTCACCCCAATTCCCCAGAATTCCCTGATTTTTCCCTGGGATCTTTGGCATTTTAGGGCTTTAATTCCAATTTTTAGGGTTAAAATTCAGGATTTCAGGGCCGGAATCTCCCATAAAAATCCCGATTTTTCCCCGATTTTTCCCCAATTTTCCCCCCCAACTTTCCCACTGTATTTCCCCATTCCCAAGGGATTTTCCCCCAAAATTCCTGATTTTTTTCTGATTTTTTCCCTCCCCAGACCACGGGCTGGACCTGGCAGAGAAGGATTTCAGGGCTGGAATTCCCCCCAAAATTCCCAGTTTTTCACCCCAATTTTTCCATGGAATTTCTCCCAATCCCAAGGAAATTTCTCACCCCAATGCCCAGAAATCCTTGGATTTTTTCCTGGGATTTTGGGGCTTTAATTCCAATTTTTGGGGTTAAAATTCCCGATTTCAGGGCTGGAATCTCCCCCAAAATTCCCATTTTTTCACCCCAATTTTTCCATGGAATTTCCCCCAATCCCAAGGAAATTTCTCACCCCAATCCCCAGAATTCCTTGGATTTTTTCCTGGGATTTTGGGGCTTTAATTCCAATTCTTGGGGTTAAAATTCAGGATTTTGGGGTTAAAATTCTCAATTTTGGGGCTGGAATCTCCCACAAAATTCCCATTTTTTCACCCCAATTTTCCTGCACAATTTCCCCATTCCCAAGGGATTTTCCCCCAAAATTCTATGAATTTTTTCCTGGGCTTTTGGGGTTTTAATTCCAATTTTTTGGGCTTTAATTCCAATTTTTGGGGTTAAAATTCAGGATTTCAGGGCCGGAATCTCCCATAAAAATCCCGATTTTTCCCCGATTTTTCCCCAATTTTCCCCCCAACTTTCCCACTGTATTTCCCCATTCCCAAGGGATTTTCCCCCAAAATTCCTGATTTTTTCCTGATTTTTTTCCCTCTCCAGACCACGGGCTGGACCTGGCAGAGAAGGATTTCACCGTCAACACCGTGGCCGGCGCCATGAAAAGTTTTTTCTCGGAGCTGCCGGAGCCGCTGGTGCCGTACCCGATGCAGCTGGAGCTGGTGGAGGCCCACAGTGAGTCCCCCCGGCCCAAATTCCCAAATTCCCAGCATTCCCAACATTCCCAGGTTTCTCCAAGAAATCCCCTTTTTTCTCCAAAAAAATTGCCCATTTTTGACCCAAAAATTCCCATTTTTCCCCCAAAAATTCCCATTTTTCCCGTTTTTTTCCTCTCAAAAATTCCCATTTCTGACCCAAAAATCCCCATTTTTGCCATTAAAAATTCCCAAATTCCCAACATTCCCAGCATTCCCAATTTTCTCCAAGAAATCCCCTTTTTTCTCCAAAAAAAATCCCCATTTTTGACCCAAAAATTCCCATTTCCGCCCCCAAAAATTCCCATTTTTTCTGGTTTTTCCTCCCAAAAAAATTCCCATTTCTGACCCCAAAAATTCCCATTTTTGGCTTTAAAAATTCCAAACTTCCAAAATTCCCAAATTCCCAGAGCCAAATCCCAGTTTTCCCCAATAAATCCCCTTTTTTCCCCATTTTTCCTCCCAAAATTTCGCATTTCTGACCCAAAAAACTCCCATTTTTCCCATTTTTCACCCTAAAATTCGCATCTTTGACTCTAAAAAATCCCGATTTTTCCCATTTCTGACCCCAAAATTTTGGTTTTTCACTCCAAAATTCCCATTTTCCTCCAAAAAATTCCCATTTTCCTCCAATATCCCCATTTTCCCACTCAAAAATCCCCATTTTTCACCCCAAAATTCCCATTTCTGAACCCAAAATTCCCATTTTCCTCATTTCCCCCCAAGAAAATTCCCATTTTCCCCCCAAAAATTCCCATTTTTCACCCCAAAATTCCCATTTTTTCCCCAAAAAATCCCCCAAAATTCCCATTTTTTCCCCAAATTTTCATTTTTCTCCCCCAAATTTCCCAAAATTTTCATTTCTCACCCCAAATTTTCCCCCTGAAAAATCCCCATTTCTGACCCCAAAAATTCCCATTTTTCACCCCAAAATTCCCATTTTTCCCCAAAACTTTCCCTTAAAATTCCCATTTTTCTCCCAAATTTTCATTTTTCTCCCCAAATTTCCCAAAATTTTCTTTTCTCACCCCAAATTTTCCCCCTGAAAAAAATCCCCGTTTCTGACCCCAAAAATTCCCATTTTTCCCATTTCTGACCCCAAAATTTTCATTTTTCACCCCAAAATTTTCATTTCTGAACCCAAAATTCCCATTTTCCCCATTTTTCACCCCAAAAATTCTCATTTCTCCCCCAAAAATCCCCATTTTTTACCCAAAAATCCCCATTTCTCCCCCCAAAAATTTCCATGTCTGAAGCCCAAAAATTCCCATTTTCCCAAGTTTTTCCCCTCAAAAATTCCCATTTTTTCCCCAAAAATTCCCATTTTTCACCCCAAAATTCCCATTTCTGAACCCAAAATTCCCATTTTCCTCATTTTCCCCCCAAAAAATTCCCATTTTCCCCCCAAAAATTCCCATTTTTCACCCCAAAATTCCCATTTTTCCCCAAAAAATCCCCCAAAATTCCCATTTTCCCCCCAAATTTTCATTTTTCCCCCCCAAATTCCCCAAAAATTTTCTTTTTCTCACCCCAAATTTTCCCCCTGAAAAAAATCCCCGTTTCTGACCCCAAAAATTCCCATTTTTCCCATTTCTGACCCCAAAATTTTCATTTTTCACCCCCAAAATTTTCATTTCTGAACCCAAAATTCCCATTTTTCCCCATTTTTCCCCCAAAAATTCTCATTTCTCCCCAAAATCCCCATTTTTACCCAAAAATCCCCATTTCTCCCCCAAAAATTTCCATGTCTGAAGCCCAAAATTCCCATTTTCCCAAGTTTTTCCCCTCAAAAATTCCCATTTTTTCCCCAAAAATTCCCATTTTTCACCCCAAAATTCCCATTTCTGAACCCAAAATTCCCATTTTCCTCATTTTCCCCCCAAAAAATTCCCATTTTGCCCCAAAAATCCCCATTTTTCACCCCAAAATTCCCTTTTTTTCCCCAAAAATATCCCCTAAAATTCCCATTTTTTTCCCTCAAATTTTCATTTTTCTCCCCCAAATTTCCCAAAATTTTCATTTCTCACCCCAAATTTCCCCAATTTTCTCCCCAATAAATTCTCATTTTTTTCCCCGAAAATTTCCATTTTCCCCCCAAAAAATTCCCATTTTTTCCCAAAAAATCCCCCAAAATTCCCATTTCTGACCCCAGATTTCCCAAAATTTTCATTTCTGACACCAAAATTCCCATTTTTCCCATTTCTGACCCCAAAATTTTTATTTTTCACCCCAAAATTCCCATTTCTGAACCGAAAATTCCCATTTTCCCTATTTTTTCCCCCCAAAAATTCTCATTTCTCCCCCCAAAAATTCCTTTTTTTTACCCAAAAATTCCCATTTCTCCCCCCAAAAATTCCAATTTTTCACCCCAAAATTCCCATTTTTTTCCCCCAAATTTTCATTCTTCTCTCCCAAATTCCCGAAAATTTTCTTTTCTCGCCCCAAATTTTCCCCCTGAAAAAATCCCAATTTCTGACCCAAAAAATTCCCATTTTCCTCCCAAAAATTCCCGTTTTCCTGCCAAAAATTCCCATTTTTCACCCAAAAATCCCCTTTTTCCACACCAAAATTCCCATTTTTTCCCAAAAAAATCCCCCAAAATTCCAATTTTTCCCCCAATTTTTCATTTTTCTCCCCCAAATTTCCCAAAATTTTCATTTCTCACCCCAAATTTTCCCAATTTTCACCCCAAAAATTCCCATTTTTTCCCTGAAAATCCCCATTTTTCACCCCAAAATTCCCATTTTTCACCCCAAAATTCCCATTTTTTCCCCAAAATATCCCCCAAAATCCCCATTTTTTCCCTCAAATTTTCATTTCTCTCCCCAAATTTCCCAAAATCCCCATTTTTCACCCCAAACTCCCCATTTCAGAGATCAATGCCCGGGAGCAGCAGCTGCTGCGCTCCGGGACGTGCTGAGCAAATTCCCAGTTCTGACCCCAAAAATTCCCATGTTTCATCCCAAAATTTTCTTTTTTCACCCCAAAATTCCCATTTCTGAACCCAAAATTCCCATTTTCCCCATTTTTCACCCCAAAAATTCTCATTTCTCCCCCAAAAATCCCCATTTTTCACCCCAAAAATCCCCATTTCTCCCCCCGAAAATTTCCATTTCTGAAGCCCAAAAATTCCCATTTTCCCAAGTTTTTCCCCTCAAAAATTCCCTTTTTTTCCCCGAAAAATCCCATTTTCCCCCCAAAATTCCCATTTCTGAACCCAAAATTCCCATTTTCCCAATTTTCCCCCCAAAATTCTCATTTCTCCCCTCAAAAATCCCCATTTTTCACCCCAAAAATCCCCATTTTTCACCCAAAAATTCCCATTTTTTTCCCCAAAAAATTCCCCAAAATTCCCATTTCTGAACACAAAATTCCCATTTTTCCCCCCAAATTTTCATTTTTCACCCCAAATTTCCCAAAATTTTCATTTCTCACCCCAAATTTTCCCAATTTTCTCCTTAATAAATTCTCATTTTTTCCCTGAAAATTCCCATTTTCCTGCCAAAAAATCCAATTTTTCACCCAAAAATCCCCATTTTTCCCCCCAAATTTCCCATTTTTTCCCCAAAAAATCCCCCAAAAATCCCCATTTTTTCCCTCAAATTTTCATTTCTCCCCCCAAATTTCCCAAAATCCCCATTTTTCACCCCAAATTTTCGTTTCAGAGATCAATGACCGGGAGCAGAAGCTGCTGGCGCTCCGGGACGTGCTGCGCAAATTCCCGCGGGAGAATTACGAAGTTTTCAAATACGTCATCGCTCACCTCAACAGGTACTGAAATCTGGGAGGTTTGGGCAATTTTGGGGCGATTTGGGCAATTTTGGGAAATCTGGAATTTTTAGGGATTTTTTGAGATTTTTTGGAGATTTTTTTTTGGCGATTTTTTGCGATTTTTCGCGCAATTTTTGAGATTTTTTTTGCAATTTTTTGTGGATTTTTTACCAAGTTTTTTGCCAATTTTTAAAAATTTTTATTCTTAATTTCAGAAGAATTTTTAGGGATTTTTTGAGGTTTTTTCGAGAATTTTTTGGGTGATTTTTTGGCGATTTTTCGCGCAATTTTTGAGATTTTTTTGCAATTTTTTGTGGATTTTTTACCAAGTTTTTTGCCAATTTTTAAAAATTGTTTTTCTTAATTTCAGAAGAATTTTTAGGGATTTTTTGAGATTTTTTCGAGAATTTTTGGGTGATTTTTTTGGCGATTTTTCGCGATTTTTCGCGCAATTTTTGAGATTTTTTTGCAATTTTTTGTCGTTTTTTTACCGATTTTTTACCAAGTTTTTTGCCAATTTTTAAGAATTTTTTTTCTTAATTTCAGAAGAATTTTTAGGGATTTTTTGAGGTTTTTTCGATAATTTTTTGGGTGATTTTTTTGGTGATTTTTTGGCGATTTTTCGCGCAATTTTTGAGATTCTTTTGCAATTTTTTGTGGATTTTTTACCAAGTTTTTTGCCAATTTTTTTGCCAATTTTCTTTTATTTTACTTTAAATTTCAGAAGAATTTTTAGGGATTTTTGGAGATTTTTTGGAGATTTTTTTTTTTGGCGATTTTTGATGATTTTTTGGTGATTTTTTGGTGATTTTTTTGCAATTTTTCTACAATTTTTTTGCCAATTTTCTTTTATTTTACTTTAAATTCCAGAAGAATTTTTAGGGATTTTTTGGAGATTTTTTTTTGGCGATTTTTGATGATTTTTTGGTGATTTTTTGGTGATTTTTTTGCAAATTTTCTATAATTTTTTTGCCAATTTTCTTTTATTTTACTTTAAATTCCAGAAGAATTTTTAGGGATTTTTCGAGGTTTTTTGGAGATTTTTTTTGGCGATTTTTGATGGTTTTTTGGTGATTTTTTGGTGATTTTTTGGTGATTTTTTTGCAATTTTTCTACAATTTTTTTGCCAATTTTCTTTTATTTTACTTTAAATTTCAGAAGAATTTTTAGGGATTTTTTGAGGTTTTTTCGAGAATTTTTTGGGTGATTTTTTGGGTGATTTTTTGGTGATTTTTTGGTGGTTTTTTTGCAAATTTTCTACAATTTTTCTGCCAATTTTCTTTTGTTTTACTTTAAATTTCAGAAGAATTTTTAGGGATTTTTTGAGGTTTTTTTGAGAATTTTTTGGGTGATTTTTTGGTGTTTTTTTGGTGATTTTTTTGCAAATTTTCTACAATTTTTTTGCCAATTTTCTTTTATTTTACTTTAAATTTCAGAAGAATTTTTAGGGATTTTTTGAGGTTTTTTCGAGAATTAATTGGGTGATTTTTTGGGTGATTTTTGACGATTTTTCGTAAATTTTTTGAGATTGTTTTGCAATTTTTTTGCCAATTTATTTGCCAATTTTTTTTATATTTCTTTAAATTTCAGAAGAATTTTTAGGGATTTTTTGAGGTTTCTTATGGCGATTTTTTGCGAATTTTTTGCAAGTTTTTGGGGGGATTTTTTGCCAATTTTTTTGCAAATTTTATTTTTTATTTTTTTTAAATTTCAGAAGAATTTTTACGAAGTTTTTGAGATTTTATTGCACAAATTTTGCAAATTTTTTACACTTTTTTACCAATTTTTTCTTATATTTTCTTTAAATTTCAGAAGAATTTTTAGTGATTTTTTTTGAGATTTTTTTTGAGATTTTTTGAGGGGTTTTTTGGCAATTTTTTGTGATTTTTTGATGATTTTTTGGTGATTTTTTGGTGATTTTTTGAGATTTTTTTTCACAAATTTTGCAAATTTTTAGCAATTATTTTGCCAATTTTTAAATTTTTTTCTATAAATTTCAGTAGAATTTTTAGGGATTTTTTGAGACTTTGTGATTTTTTTTGTTGATTTTTGGCATTTTTCTGCAATTTTCTTGAGATTTTTTGTGGAAATTTTGCAAATTTTTAGCAATTTTTTAGACAATTTTTAAAATTTTTTCTTTAAATTTCAGAAGAATTTTTTAAGATTTTCTTTTGGTCATTTTTGGATATTTTTGGTGATTTTTCGCAAATTTTTGGAGATTTTTTTGCAATTTTTTTGCCAATTTTTTTGCCAATTTTTTTTATTTTTCTTTAAGTTTCAGAAGAATTTTTAGGGATTTTTTGAGATTTTTTTGAGAATTCTTTGAGATTTTTTTGGTGATTTTAGGTGATTTTTTTGGTGACTTTTTGGTGATTTTTTTGCAGAAATTTTGCAAATTTTTAACACTTTTTTAATCAATTTTTTATTATATTTTCTTAAAATTTCAGAATAATTTTTAAGGATTTTTTTGAGATTTTTTTTGAGATTTTTTGAGGGGTTTTTGGCAATTTTTGGTGATTTTTTGATGGTTTTTTAGGGATTTTTTGGGCGATTTTTTGGGCGATTTTTTGGTGATTTTCTGCGATTTTTTGGAGATTTTTTTGCGGATTTTTTGCCAATTTTTTACTAATTTTTTTGCCAATTTTTAAATATTTTTCTTTAAATTTCAGAAGAATTTTTCGTTATTTTTTGAGGTTTTTTTGAGATTTTTTTGGTGATTTTTTGCGATTTTTCGCAAATTTTTTGAGATTTTTTTGCCAATTTTTTTTGCCAATTATTTTGTTTTTCATTAAATTTCAGAAGAATTTTTAGGGATTTTTTGAGGTTTTTTTTGAAAATTTTTTGGGTGATTTTTGGTGATTTTTGGGTGATTTTTCTTGAACTTTTTGAGATTTTTTTTGCAATTTTTTGCCAAATTTTTAGCAATTTTTTGCCAATTTTTAAAAATTTTTATTTAAATATCCGAATAATTTTTAGTGATTTTTGAGATTTTTTTAAGATTTTTTTTGGGAAATTTTTGGTGATTTTTTTGAGATTTTTTTGCGGAAATTTTTAGGAATTTTTTTGCCAATTTAAAAAAAATTTTCTATAAATTTCAGTAGAATATTTAGGGATTTTTTGAGATATTTTGGCCAATTTTGGATGATTTTTTGGGCAATTTTTGGTGATTTTTTGAGATTTTTTTGCAACTTTTTGCCAATTTTTTGCCAATTTTTTTGCCAATTTTTAAGAATTTTTCTTTAAATTTCTAAATAATTTTTAGGGATTTTTTTGAGATTTTTTGAGGGGTTTTTTGGCAATTTTTGGTGATATTTTGGTGATTTTTTTGGCGATTTTTCTTTAATTTTTTTAAGATCTTTTTGCGGATTTTTTGCCAATTTTTTTTTTTTAATACCAAGAATTTTAGTGATTTTTTTGAGATTTTTTTGGTGATTTTTTGGGTGATTTTTTGGTGATTTTCTGCGATTTTTTTTTGTGGAAATTTTGCAATTTTTACCAATTTTTTAGCCAATTTTTTCTATTTTTCTTTAAATTTCAGAACAATTTTTAGGGATTTTTAGAGATTTTTTTTTTGAGATTTTTTGGGCAATTTTTGGCGATTTTTTTTTGTGTTTTTTGAGATTTTTTTGAGAATTTTTAACGGAAATTTTGCAATTTTTAACCAATTTTTAAAAAAATTTTTTTAAATTTCAGAAGAATTTTTATTGATTTTTTGAGAATTTTTTGGGTGATTTTTGGGCAATTTTTGGTGATTTTTTTGTGATTTTTTGCAATTTTTCACGAATTTTTTGAGATAATTTTGCAATTTTTTCCAATTTTTTTGCCAATTTTTTTTCTTTTTCTTTAAATTTCAGAAGAATTTTTAGGGATTTTTTTTAGATTTTTTTGGGCAATTTTTGGTGATTTTTTTTGGTGATTTTGGTGCTTTTTTTTCAATTTTTTGCAAATTTTTTGAGATTTTTTTTGTGGATTTTTTTTGCGGATTTTTTTTGCGGATTTTTTTTGCCAATTTTTCACCAATTTTTTTGCAAATTTTTAAAAACTTTTCTTTAAATTTCAGAAGAATTTTTAGGGATTTTTGGAAGAATTTTGGGACTTTTTGGAGAATTTTCAGGGGGTTTTTTTGGGCAATTTTTGGAATTTTTTTGTGATTTGTGGCTGATTTTTGGTGATTTTTTTGTGAATTGTTTTACAAATTTTTGGAATTTTTTTGTAATTTTTGGGAGGATTTTTGGGTATTTTTTTTTTAGAATTTTGGGGATTGTTTTGAGAATTTTCAGGGATTTTTTTGGCAATTTTTGGGCGATTTTTTGGTGATTTTTGGCATTTTTTTCCGGATTTTTTGTTATTTTTTTGCTAATTTTTTTTTAACTTTTCTGTGAATTTCAGAAGAATTTTTAGGGAATTTTTGGAAGAATTTTGGGGCTTTTTTGAGAATTTTCAGGGATTTTTTGAGGAGCTTTTGGGGATTTTTTTGAGGGGTATTTTTGTGATTTTTGTGCATTTTTTGTTCATTTTTTTCAGAATTTTTTGGAAGTTTTTTGTATTTTTTGGGAGAATTTTGAGGGAATTTTTAAAAAACATTTTTGGCTCTTTTTTGAAATTTTTCTTTGATATTCAGCAGAACTTTTAAGGATTTTTTTGGAGAATTTTTGGGATTTTTGCAAATTTTTGGAGAATTTTTTGGGGAATTTTTGGAAATTTTTGCCAAATTCTTTGGACAATTTTTCGGGATTTTTGTTTTAATGTCAGAAGAATTTTTAGGAGTTTATTTTGGAGAATTTTGGGGATTTTTTGAGATTTTTTTTTATTTCTTTGGGGATTTTTTGCAAAATTTTTTGAAATTTTCTTTGAATTTTTAGAGATTTTTAAGAATTTTTTTGAAATTTTTTGGGTGATTTTGGGGATTTTTTGGTGATTTTTTTTGACGTTTTGTTGGAATTTCAGAACAATTTTGGGATTTTTTGGAGGATTTGGGGGAATTTTTTTTTAATTTTTGCAATTTAAAAAATTTGGCAATTAAAAAAAATTTTTAGAATTTTGGGAGGATTTTCAGGGATTTTTTTGGAGATTTTTTGGGGGGTATAATGAATTTTTTTGAAGATGTTTTGGTGATTTTTTGGTAATTTTTTGGCAAATTTTTGGAATTTTTCTGTCACTTTTAGAAGAATTGTGGGGGATTTTTTTTGAGGAATTTGGGGATGTTTTGCTAAATTTTTTAGGATTTTTGGGGAATTTTTGGAGAATTTTTGGCAATTTAAAAAAATTTTTCTTTCAGTTTCAGGAGAATTTTGGTAAGAATTTTGGGAAGAATTTTAGGGATTTTTTACAAATTTTGGGGGATTTTTTTGGAAATTTTTTGGCAATTTTTGGTGAATTTTCACAAGTTTTTGGAAACTTTTTTGGGATTTTTGAGGAATTTTTAAATATTTTTGTGGGGGATTTTTTGGCAATTTTTTGTGATTTTTGAGGAGATTTTTTGGAATTTTTCTTTTAATTTTGGGAGAATTTTAGGGATATTTTTGGGAGAATTTTGGGGATTTTTTGTGAATTTTTAGGGTCATTTTTTTTCAAATTTTTTTTGCAATTTTGGGAAATTTTTGGGGGAAATTTTTGGAATTTTTTGGCAATTTTTTTTGAATTTTTTTATTAATTTCAGGAGAATTTTCATGGAATTTTTGTGAGAATTTTGGGGATTTTTCGCAAATTTTTTGAGATTTTTTTGGGAGTTTTTTTGGGTGATTTTGGGGAATTTTTGGCAATTTTTGGGGTTTTTTTTTAGCAATTTTTAAATAATTTTTTCTCTAATTTCAGGAGAATTTTTGGAGAATTTTTTGGGAACTTTTTGAATTTTTTGTGAATTTTTTTGAAGTTTATTTTAAAATTCCTTTGAATTTTTAGGGCAATTTTGGGGGAATTTTTGAAATTTTGGGGAATTTCCAGGGGTGGTTTTTTTGAAATTTCTGTGAATTTTGGGGGAAATTTGAGGAATTTTTTTGGGATTTTTTGGGGCTGTTTAAAGGAATTTTTGGGGGAATTTTGGAGCCATTTTTTCTAAATTTTTAGGAATTTTTGGGGAATAATTTGGGGAAATTTTGGACAGTTTTTGTCAACTTTGGAGCCATTTTTTGGGAATTTTTGGGGAATTTTTGTGAATTTTTTGGGAATATTTTTGGACAATTTCTCGGCAATTTTGGGTCATTTTCTGTGAATTTTTAGGATTTTTTTTTAATATTTTGGGCAATTTTGGGGCATTTTTTGAGAATTTTTGAGGAATTTTTTGGGAATAATTTGGGAATATTTGGGGCAATTTCTCAGCAATTTTGGGGCATTTTTGGGGAATATTTTTGTGAATTTTTGAGGAAATTTTTTGCAAATTTTCGAAGAATTTTTTGGGAATATTTTGGGGAATTTTGGACAATTTTTTGCAAAATTTGGGGCCAGTTTTTGTGAATTTTTTGGGAATTTTTGGGACTATTTTGGACAAATTCTCTGCAATTTTGGGACATTTTGTGTGAATTTTTAGGATTTTTTAATTATTATTTTGGGCAATTTTGGGCCATTTTTTGGGAATTTTTGAGGAACATTTTGGGGAAATTTTGGGTCACTTTGTGTTAATTTTGGAGGAATTTTTGGGAATATTTTAGGACAATTTCTTGGCAATTTTGGGGCATTTTTTGGGAATTTTTGAGGAATATTTTGGGCAGTTTCTCAGCAATTTTGGGGTTAGTTTTTGGGAATTTTTGGTGATTTTTTTGGGGAAGTTTTTGGGGAAATTTTGGGCAATTTTGGGGGCATTTTTGGGCTGATTTTTTGGGAAATTTGGAGGCGATTTTTGGCCAAATTTTGGGGGTTTTTGCATGTGCTGATCCCCTGAGTGACCCCTGAGTGACCCTGAATGACCCTGAGTGACCCTGAGTGACCATTGAGTGACCCCTGAGTGACCCTGAGGGACCCCTGAGTGACCCTGAATGACCCTGAGTGACCCTGGAGTGACCACTGACCCCTGAGTGACCAATGAGTGACCCCTGAGTGACCCTGAGGGACCCCTGAGTGACCCCTGAGTGACCCAGTGACCCCTGGAGTGACCATTGAGTGACCCCTGAGTGACCAATGAGTGACCCCTGAGTGACCATTGAGTGACCCCTGAGTGACCCAGTGACCCCTGAGTGACCATTGAGTGACCCCTGAGTGACCAGTGGGTGACCCCTGAGTGACCAATGAGTGACCAATGAGTGACTGAGTGACCACTGACCCCCTGAGTGACCCCTGAGTGACCCGAGTGACCCTGTGTGACCCCTGAGTGACCACTGACCACTGGAGTGTCCTGAGTGACCCCTGAGTGACCGAGTGACCAGTGAGTGACCCCTGAGTGACCAATGAGTGACTGAGTGACCCCTGAGTGACCATTGAGTGACCCCTGAGTGACCCCTGAGTGACCCCTGAGTGACCATTGAGTGACCCCTGAGTGACCCCCTGAGTGACCCCTGAGTGACCACTGAGTGACTTAGTGACCATTGAGTGACCCCTGAGTGACCATTGAGTGACCCCTGAGTGACCCCTGAGTGACCATTGAGTGACTGAGTGACCCTTGAGTGACCACTGAGTGACCCCTGAGTGACCATGAGTGACCATTGAGTGACTGAGTGACCCCTGAGTGACCATTGAGTGACTGAGTGATCCTTGAGTGACCATTGAGTGACCACTGACCACTGAGTGTTCTGAGTGACCAGTGAGTGACCCCTGACTGACCCTAAGTGACCCGAGTGACCCCTGAGAGACCATTGAGTGACCTTGAGTGACCCTTGTGTGACCTTGAGTGACTCTGAGTGACCATTGAGTGACCACTGACCACTGAGTGTCCGGAGTGACCCTGAGTGACCAGTGAGTGACCCCCGAGTGACCCTGAGTGACCATTCTGTGACCATTGACCCCTTGAGTGACCCCTGAGTGACCATTGAGTGACCCCCTGACATTGAGTGACCATTGAGTGACCACTGACATTGAGTGACCATTGAGTGACCACTGACCACTGAGTGACCAGTGAGTGACCCTGAGTGACCCTGAGTGACCCTGAGTCACCCCTGAGTGACCCTGAGTGACCCCTGAGTGACCCAAGTGACCCCTGACCAGTGAGTGACCACTGAGTGACCCCTGAGTGACCAATGACCCCTGAGTGACCCCCTGAGTGACCACTGACCCCTGAGTGACCCTGAGTGACCCCTGAGTGACCCAAGTGACCCCTGACCAGTGAGTGACCTCTGAGTGACCACTGAGTGACCCCTGAGTGACCCCTGAGTGACCATTGAGTGACCCCTGAATGACCTCTGAGTGACCCTGAGTGACCCCCTGAGTGACCACTGAGTGACCATTGAGTAACCACTGACCCCTGAGTGACCCCCTGAGTGACCCGAGTGACCCTGTGTGACTCCCTGAGTGACCACTGACCACTGAGTGTCCTGAGTGACCCCTGAGTGACCGAGTGACCAGTGAGTGACCCCTGAGTGACCAATGAGTGACTGAGTGACCCCTGAGTGACCATTGAGTGACCCCTGAGTGACCCCTGAGTGACCAATGAGTGACCATTGAGTGACCCCTGAGTGACCCCTGAGTGACCCGTGAGTGAGCAATGAGTGACTGAGTGACCCCTGAGTGACCATTGACCCCTGAGTGACCATTGAGTGACCCCTGAGTGACCGTGTGTGACCCCTGAGTGACCCCTGAGTGACCTTGAGTGACCCTGAGTGACCCCTGAGTGACCAGTGAGTGACCCCTGAATGACCCCTGAGTGACCACTGACCCCTCAGTGACCCCTGTGTGACCCGAGTGACCCCTGAGTGACCCCTGTGCCGAGAACCTCTCCTGGGCATTTCTGGGACATTTTTGGCCAATTTTGGGTCATTTTTGGGTTATTTTTCACCAATTTTTACAGGAATTTTTGCACTTTTGGGTTTTTTGGGTTTGCTGACCCCTGAGTGACCCTGAGTGACCACTGAGTGACCACTGAGTGACCACTGTGCTGAGAGCCTATTTTAGGAGATTTCTGGGTCATTTTTGGTCTTTTTTTGTCCAATTTTTATGGGAATTTTTGCAATTTTGGGGTTTTTGTAGGATTTCTTTGAGTTTTGGGGGATTTTTGGGTGTGTTGACCACTGAGTGACCACTGAGTGACCACTGAGTGACCATGGTGCTGAGAACCTATTTTGGGAGATTTCAGGGTCATTTTGGGTCATTTTTTGTCCAATTTTTACGGGAATTTTTGCAGTTTTGGTGGTTTTTTGGGGGTTTCTATGATTTGCTGACCACTGAGTGACCACTGAGTGACCCCTGTGCTAAGAATCTATTTTAGGAGATTTCTGGGTCATTCTGGGTCATTTTTTTGGGGGTTTTATGGGAATTTTTGCAATTTTGGGGTTTTTGTGGGATTTCTTTGAGTTTTGGGGGATTTTTGGGTGTGCTGACCACCGAGTGACCACTGAGTGACCCCTGAGTGACCCCTGTGCTAAGAATCTATTTTAGGAGATTTCTGGGTCATTTTTGGTCATTTTTTGTCTGATTTTTATGGGAATTTTTACAGTTTTGGGGTTTTTTTGGGTTTCTATTATTTGCTGACCACTGAGTGACCACTGAGTGACCCCTGTGCTAAGAATCTATTTTAGGAGATTTCTGGGTCATTTTTGGTCATTTTTTGTCCGATTTTTATGGGAATTTTTGCATTTTGGGTTTTTGGTGGGTTTTTGGCTTTTTTGGGGTTTTGGGGGTGCTGACCACCGAGTGACCACTCCTCCCCTCCCCAGGGTGAGCCAGCAGCACCAGCGTCAACCCGATGGTTCAGCCAGAACCTATCCTGGGGATTTTTGGGTCATTTTTGGGTCATTTTTGTCCAATTTTTCACGGGAATTTTGCAGTTTTGGGGGTTTTTTGGGTTTTTGGGTTTGCTGACCACTGAGTGACCACTGAGCTGACAACCTGTCCTGGGGAGATTTCTGGGTCATTTTTGGTCATTTTTTGTCCGATTTTTTCACGGGAATTTTTGCAGTTTTAGGGGGTTTTTGGGTTTCTATTATTTGCTGACCACTGAGTGACCACTGAGTGACCCTGTGCTAAGAATCTATTTTTAGGAGATTTCTGGGTCATTTTTGGTCATTTTTGTCTGATTTTTATGGGAATTTTTGCACTTTGGGGTTTTTGGTGGGTTTTTGGCTTTTTTGGGGTTTTGGATTTGCTGACCACCGAGTGACCACCCTGCCCTCCTCCCCCCCCCAGGGTGAGCCAGCAGCACCGCGTCAACCTGATGGTCAGCCAGAACCTGTCCTGGGGATTTTGGGTCATTTTTGGTCATTTTTTGTCTAATTTTTATGGGAATTTTTGCAGTTTTGGGGGTTTTTGGGGGTTTCTATGATTTGCTGCCCACTGAGTGACCACTGAGTGACCCCTGTGCTGAGAACCTATTTTGGGAGATTTCAGGGTCATTTTGGGTCATTTTTTGATGGATTTTTACGGGAATTTTTGCAGTTTTGGGGTTTTTTTTGGGTTTTCTATGATTTGCTGACCACTGAGTGACCACCCTCCCCTCCCCCCCCCAGGGTGAGCCAGCAGCACCGCGTCAACCTGATGGTTCAGCCAGAACCTGTCCTGGGGATTTTGGGTCATTTTTGGGTCATTTTTTGTCCAATTTTTACGGGAATTTTTGCAGTTTTGGGGGTTTTTTGGGTTTTTTGGGTTTGCTGACCACTGAGTGACCACTGTGCTGAGAACCTGTCCTGGGAGATTCCTGGGTCATTTTTGGGTCATTTTTTGTCCGATTTTTATGGGAATTTTTGCAGTTTTGGGGGTTTTTTGGGGGTTTCTATGATTTGCTGACCACTGAGTGACCACTGAGTGACCCCTGTGCTAAGAATCTATTTTAGGAGTTTTCTGGGTCATTTTTGGTCATTTTTTGTCCGATTTCAATGGGAATTTTTGCACTTTTGGGGTTTTTTGGTGGGTTTTTTGGCTTTTTTTGGGGTTTTTGGGGGTGCTGACCACTGAGTGACCACCCTCCCCTCCCCCCCCCGCAGGGTGAGCCAGCAGCACCGCGTCAACCTGATGGTCAGCCAGAACCTGTCCTGGGGGTTTTGGGTCATTTTTGGCCTATTTTGGGTCATTTCTTGGCCGAATTTTATGGGAATTTTTTCACTTTGGTGTTTTTTGGGTTTGCTGACCACCGAGTGACCACTGAGTGACCACTGAGTGACCCCTGTGCTGAGAACCTGTCCTGGGAGATTCCTGGGTCATTTTTTGATCATTTTTTTGTCCGATTTTTATGGGAATTTTTGCATTTTTGGGTTTTTTGGTGGGTTTTTTGGCTTTTTTTGGGGTTTTTGGATTTGCTGACCACCGAGTGACCACCCTGCCCTCCTCCCCCCCCCAGGGTGAGCCAGCAGCACCGCGTCAACCTGATGGTCAGCCAGAACCTGTCCTGGGGATTTTGGGTCATTTTTGGTCATTTTTTGTCTAATTTTTATGGGAATTTTTGCAGTTTTGGAGTTTTTTTGGGTTTTTTGGGTTTGCTGACCACTGAGTGACCACTGAGCTGACAACCTGTCCTGGGAGATTTCTGGGTCATTTTTGGTCATTTTTTGTCCGATTTTTACGGGAATTTTTGCAGTTTTGGGGGTTTTTTTGGGTTTCTATGATTTGCTGACCACTGAGTGACCACTGAGTGACCCCTGTGCTAAGAATCTATTTTAGGAGATTTCTGGGTCATTTTTGGTCATTTTTTGTCCGATTTTTATGGGAATTTTTGCATTTTTGGGTTTTTTGGTGGGTTTTTTGGCTTTTTTTGGGGTTTTTGGATTTGCTGACCACCGAGTGACCACCCTGCCCTCCTCCCCCCCCCAGGGTGAGCCAGCAGCACCGCGTCAACCTGATGACCAGCGAGAACCTGTCCATCTGCTTCTGGCCCACGCTGATGCGGCCGGACTTCAGCACCATGGACGCGCTGACGGCCACCAGGAGCTACCAGACAATCATCGAACTCTTCATCCACCAGTGCCCCTTCTTCTTCCCCGCCCGGCCGGGCCCGGACACGCCCGCCTCGCCCGGCCCCGCCCCCGGCCCCGCCCCCCCGACGCCCCCCCGGACGCCGTCGCCGCCGCCGGAGCCGCTGGAGCCCTGAGTGACCCCTGGGTGGGGGAGGGGCAGCGGCCGGTCAGGAGCCCGGCCCCGGCCTGGACAGTGCTGTGGGGGAGGGGTTCGGACGGACGGACGGACGGACGGATGGATGGACGGGGGTGAGGGCGGGGGATGGTTGGAGGGGTGGTCAAGTGTGGCCGAGGGTCGGTCAGAGTGTGGCCTGAGGGTCACCCAGGGTGGTCCAAGAGTCGTCCAGAGTGGTCCAAGGTGGTCCAAGGGTCGTTTGATGTGGTGCAGAGGGGCCTGAGGGTCATCCAGTGTGGCCTGAGGGTCATCCAAAATGGTCTGAGGTGGTCCAAGGGTCATCCAGGATGGTCCAGGGTGGCCTGAGGGTCATCCAGGATGGTCTGAGGTGGCCTGAGGGTCATCCAGGGTGGTCCAAGGGTCATCCAGGATGGTCCAGAGTGGCCTGAGGGTCATTCAAGGTGGTCCAGGGTGGCCCAAGAGTCATTCAAGATGGTCCAAGGGTCATCCAGGGTGGTCCAAGAGTCGTCCAGAGTGGTCCAAGGTGGTCCAAGGGTCATTTGATGTGGTCCTGAGTGGCCTGAGGGTCATCCAGTGTCACCTAAGGGTCATCCAAAATGGTCTGAGGTGGTCCAAGGGTCATCCAGGATGGTCTGAGGTGGTCCAAGGGTCAGTCAGGATGGTCCAGTGTGGCCTGAGGGTCATCCAGGATGGTCCAAGAGTCGTCCAGAGTGGTCCAAGGTGGTCCAAGGGTCATTTGTGGTGGTCCAGAGTGGCCTGAGGGTCATTTAAGGTGGTCCAGGGTGGCCTAAGAGTCATTCAGGATGGTCCAAGGGTCGTCCAGAGTGGCCTGAGGGTCATTCAAGGTGGTCTGAGGTGGCCTGAGGGTCATCCAGTGTGGTCCAAGGGTCATCCAAACTGGTCTAAGGTGGTCCAAGGGTCAGTCAGGATGGTCCAGAGTGGCCTGAGGGTCATTCAAGGTGGTCCAGGGTGGCCCAAGAGTCATTCAGGATGGTCCAAGGGTCATCCAGGGTGGTCCAAGGGTCGTCCAGAGTGGTCCAAGGTGGTCCAGGGGTCATTTGATGTGGTCCAGAGTGGTCTGAGGGTCATTCAGGGTGGCCCAAAGGTCATCCAGGATGGTCTAGGCTGGTCCAAGGGTCATCTGACACAGTCCTGAGTGGCCCAAGGGTCATTCAGGGTGGTCCAGTGTGGCCTGAGGGTCATCTGATGTTGTCCAGAGTGGCCCAAGGGTCATCCAGGGTGGTCCAAGGGTCATCTGACATGGTCCTCAGTGGCCCAAGGGTCATTTAGGGTGGTCCAGAGTGGCCTGAGGGTCATTCAGGGTGGTCTGAGGTGGCCCAAGAGTCATTCAAGATGGTCCAAGGGTCATCCAGGGTGGCCCAAGGGTCATTTAGGGTGGTCCAGGGTGGTCCAAAGTGGCCTGAGGGTCATTCAGGGTGGTCCAAGGTGGCCCAAGGGTCATTCAAGGTCACCTGAGGGTCACTCATGGTGGTCCAGAGTGGCCTGAACGTTGTTGATGGTCCAAAGGTCATTCAAGGTGGCCCAAGGGTCATCCAGGATGGTCCAAAGTGGCCAGAGGGTCACCCAAGGTGGTCCAAGGGTCATCTGGCACGGTCCAGAGTGGCCCAGGGGTCATTTAGGGTGGCCCAAGAGTCATCCAAGGTGGTCCAAGGTGGTCCAATGTTCATCCAGGGTGGCCCAGGGGTCATCCAAGGTGGCCCAGGGGGGTCTGGGTGTCATCCAGGGTGGCCTGAACGTTGTTCAAGGTGGCCCAAGGGTCACTCAAGGTGGCCCAGAGTGGCCCAAGAGTTGTCTGACGTGGTCCAGAGTGGCCTGAAGGTCACCCAGGGTGGTCCAAGGTGGCCCAAGGGTCAGTCAAGGTGGCCCAAAGTCCATCCAGGGTGGCCCAAGGTCCATCCAGGGTGGCCCAAAATTCATCCAAGGTGGCCCAAGGTCTATCCAAGGTGGCCCAACATGAACTGAGGTGGCCCAAGATCCATCCCAGGTGGCCCAAAGTGGCCCAAGATGGCCCAAAATCCATCCAAGGTGGCCCAAAATCCATCCAAGGTGGCCCAAAGTCCATCCAAGGTGGCTCAACATGGTCTGAGGTGGCCCAAGGTGGCCCAGGGTCCATTTCAGGTGGCCCAAGGTCTATCCAAGGTGGCCCAAAAATGGTTCAAGGTGGCCCAAAATCCATCCAAGGTGGCCCAAGGTCCATCCCAGGTGGTCCAGAAATGGTTCAAGGTGGCCCAGGTTCCATCCCAGGTTGCCCAAATTGGTCCGAGGTGGCCCAAGGTCCATTCTAGGTTGCCCAAGGTGGCCCAAAATCCATCCAAGGTGGCCCAAAATGGTCCAAGGTGGCCCAAGGTCCATCCGAAGTGGCCCAAAAACGGTTCAAGGTGGCCCAGGGTCCATCCCAGGTGGCCCAAAGTGGCCCAAGGTCCCATCTGAAGTGGCTCCAAGGTGGCTCAAGGTCCATCCCAGGTTGCCCAAAAAATGGTTCAAGGTGGCCCAGGGTCCATTCTAGGTTGCCCAAGGTGGCCCAAAATCCATCCCAGGTGGCCCAAAGGTCCATTCCAGGTTGCCCAAATTGGTCCAAGGTGGCTCAAGGTCCATCCAAGGTGGCCAAAAACCGTTCAAGGTGGCCCAGGGTCCATCCCAGGTTGCCCAAATTGGTCCAAGGTGGCCCAAGGTCTATCCAAGGTGGCCCAAAAACGATTCGAGGTGGCCCAAAATCCATCCCAGGTTGCCCAAGGTGGCCCAAAAAGCGATCTGAGGTGGCCCAACATGGACTGAGGTGGCCCGAAGCCCATCTGAGGTGGCCCAAGATCCATCCCAGGTTGCCCAAATTGGTCCAAGGTGGCCCAAAAATGGTTCAAGGTGGCCCAACATGGACTGAGGTGGCCTAAGGTCCACCCCAGGTTGCCCAAAAAACGGTTCAAGGTGGCCCAGGGTCCATTCTAGGTTGCCCAAGGTGGCCCAAAATCCATCCCAGGTGGCCCAGGGTCCATCCCAGGTGGCCCAAAGTGGCCCGAGGTGGCCCAAAAATCCATCCAAGGTGGCCAAAAACGGTTCAAGGTGGCCCAGGGTCCATCCCAGGTGGCCCAAATTGGTCCAAGGTGGCCCAAGGTCTATCCAAGGTGGCCCAAAAATAGTTCAAGGTGGCCCAACATGGACTGAGGTGGCCCAAGGTCCATCGAGGTGGCCCAAAATCCATCCAAGGTGGCCCAAAGTGGCCCAAGGTCCCATCTGAGGTGGCCCACAAATGGTTCAAGGTGGCCCAAGCCCCACCCCAGGTGGCCCAAGGTCCATCCCAGGTGGCCCAAGGTGGCTCAAAATCCATCCAAGGTGGCCCAAAGTGGCCCAAGGTGGCCCAAAATGGTTCAAGGTGGCCCAAAAATCCATCCCAGGTGGCCCAAAGTGGCCTAAGGTATTCAAAATCCATCCCAGGTGGCCCAAAAATCCACCCCCAGGTGGCCCAAAATCCACCCCAGGTGGCCCAAGGTCCATCCGAGGTTGCCCAAAAACGGTTCAAGGTGGCCCAAAATCCATCCCAGGTGGCCCAAAATCCATCCCAGGTGGCCCAAAATCCATCCCAGGTAGCCCAAAATCCACCCCAGGTAGCCCAAAATCCATCCCAGGTAGCCCAAGGCCACCACGGCTCCTCAGACCCCCCCAGGGATCCCAAATCCCCCCCCCAAAAAAATCCCCAAAAAATCCCCAAATTCGGGGATTCCGCCCCAAAGCACTTACGGAGCCTTGGCCCCTCCCCCTCCCCAAATTTGGGCAAATCCCCCCAAAAAAAAATTCGGAATTTTGGAGCCGGGAGGGGTCAGATCCTGGAATTTTGGGGGAATTTTGGGGGAATTTTGGAGTTTCATGGTACCACCGGGACCTCCCGGGTCTCTTCGCACTTTAAGACCCCCCCAAGGGCACAAAAAAAATCCCCAAAAAAAATTTCAAATAAAAGGGCTCCCATCCCAAAATTTATATTTTGGGGCATTAAAAAAAATAAAATTAAAAACCGAGCCAAAAAATGAGGGAAAAACGGCCAAAAAATTTTTAAAAATGGTGAAGAAATGACAAAAAAATCAGATTTTTCTGCCACAAAAATGGTGAAAAATTAAATTTTCTTGAGGAGCCTCTGGGGGAATTTTGGGAAAAAAAAAACGAAGGAAAATTCATCAAAACCTGGGAATTTGGAGCTGCTTTTCCCCTAAAAAACGGGAAAAAATGGGAAAAAATTCAAAATACACAACAAGACCCAATTTCCCTCCTTTTCCTGCCACATTCGGTTTTTGGGCCAGAATTCCTGAATTTTGGGGGTTTTTCAAAATTTTGTTTTATCCCTGTGGATTTAGGTTTTTTCCATTTAGATTTTTTTTAAATTTTTTTTGGGATAACCCCTAGGAAATGGAGAAAAACAAAAAAACGAAAATGGAGTTTTGGAGCCGCCGTAAGTTATTGTTTAAATAATAAATAAAATTTTAAAAAATGAACCCAAAATTCCCAAGGGGAAAAAAAAAAGTAAAATTCCAGGATTTTGGGGTGTCCAAAAGGGGATTTTTGGGAATTTTTTGGGAGGATTTTTCGGCTTGGAAATGGTGAAAAAAATCAGAATTTAAGTCGTTGCCTTTTTCCTGTTTTTTTTCAAGGACGTTTTAACGGATTCTGGGGGAATTTTTTAAGTTGTTTTTCCAGGATTTTTTTTGGGATTTCGTGCATGAGGAAAAAATCCAGGAATTCCCGGAAAAAACAAAAAAAAAAGAAAAAAAAATCGAGGAAGGAAGAGAAAAAAAAAGAGAAAAAAAAAAAGAAAAAAAATTGAGAATAAACTGAGGCGGCTGCGGAGATTTTTCCTTGGAAAACGGGAAAATTCCCGGGAAACTGGGAGGGACTGGGAACACTGGGATTGGACTGGGAACGCTGGGATTGGACTGGGAATACCGGGATTGGGAACTGGGATTTAATTGGGAATTGGAAACTGGGATTGAACTGGGAAAACTGGGATTGGACTGGGAATTGGGAACTGGGATTGAACTGGGAAAACTGGGATTGGGAATTGAGATTGGACTGGGAAAAGTGGGAATTGGGAACTGGGATTGACTGGGAAAACTGGGATTGAACGGGAAAACTGGGAATTGGGAAAACTGGGATTGGACTGGGAAAATTGGAAATGCATCGGACTGGGAAAACTGGGAATTGGGAACTGGGAAAACTGGGATTGGGAATTGAGATTGGACTGGGAAAAGTGGGAATTGAGAACTGGGATTGGACTGGGAAAATTTGGATTGGACTGGGATTTAATTGGGGTTTAAATGGGAAAACTGGGATTGGACTGGGAAAATGGGAACTGGGATTGAACTGGAAAAATTTGGATTGAACTGGAAAAATTTGGATTGAACTGGGAATTGGGAGCTGGGATTGGACTGGGAAATGAGAACTGGGATTGGGAAAACTGGGATTTAATTGGGAATTGGGGTTTAAATGGGAAAACTGGGATTGGACTGGGAAAACTGGGATTGAACCGGGAAAATTGGGAACTGGGAAAACTGGGATTGGACTCGGAAAATTGGAAATGCATTGGACTGGGAAAACTGGGAATTGGGAACTGGGAAAACTGGGATTGAACTGGGAAAACTGGGATTGAACGGGGAAAATTTGGATTGGGAATTGAGATTGGACTGGGAAAAGTGGGAATTGGGAACTGGGATTGGACTGGGAAAATTTGGATTTAACTGGGATTTAATTGGGAATTGGGAAGTGGGAAAACTGGGATTGAACTGGGATTTAATTGGGAATTGGGGTTTAAATGGGAAAACTGGGATTGGACTGGGAATTGGGAACTGGGATTGAACTGGAAAAATTTGGATTGAACTGGGAATTGGGAACTGGGATTGGACTGGGGAAACTGGGAAATGAGAACTGGGATTGGACTGGGAATTGGGAACTGGGATTGGACCGGGAAAACTGGGATTGAACTGGGAATTGGGGTTTAAATGGGAAAACTGATTGGACTGGGAAACGGATTGAACAGGGAAAATTGGGAACTGGGAAAAACTGGGATTGGACTGGGATTGAACTGGGAATTGGGAATTGGGAGCTGGGATTGACTGGGAAAACTGGGATTGAACTGGGGTTTAATTGGGAACTGGGAAAACTGGGATTGGACTGGGAAACCGGGATTGGGAACTGGGAAAACTGAGAATTGGAAACTGGGATTGAACTGGGAAAAACTGGGATTGGGAATTGAGATTGGACTGGGAAAAGTGGGAATTGAGAACTGGGATTGGACTGGGGAAAAATTGGGATTGGACTGGGATTGAACTGGGAATTGGGAACTGGGATTGCACTGGGAAAACTGGGATTGAACTGGGGTTTAAATGGGAAAACTGGGATTGGACTGGGAAAACTGGGATTGAACTGGGAAAACTGGGAACTGGGAAAACTGGGATTGGACTGGGAAAATTGGAAATGCATCGGACTGGGAAAACTGGGAATTGGGAACTGGGAAAACTGGGATTGGGAATTGAGATTGGACTGGGAAAAGTGGGAATTGAGAACTGGGATTGGACTGGGAAAATTTGGATTGGACTGGGATTTAATTGGGAATTGGGGTTTAAGTGGGAAAACTGGGATTGGACTGGGAAGACCGGGATTGGGAACTGGGATTGAACTGGGAATTGGAAACTGGGATTGAACTGGGAAAACTGGGATTGGACTGGGAATTGGGAACTGGGGTTGAACTGGGAAAACTGGGATTGGACTGGGATTTAATTGGGGTTTAATTGGGATTGAACGGGGAAAACTGGGAATGGGGAATTGGGAACTGGGATTGGAAAACTAATTTAACTGGGATTTAACTGGGATTTAATTGGGAATTGGAATTGAACTGGGAATTGGGGAATGGGAATTTGGGGTTGGAAAACTGGGATTTAATTGGGATTGAACTGGGAATCTGGGTTGGGAACTGGGACTGAACTGGGAATTGGGAACTGGGATTTAATTGGGAATTGGGGTTTAAATGGGAAAACTGGGATTGGACTGGGAAATGGGAACTGGGATTGAACTGGGAAAACTGGGAATTGGGAACTGGGATTGGACTGGGAAAACTGGGAATTGGGAACTGGGATTGGACTGGGAATTGGGCAATAGGAATGGGAATCTGGGTTGGGAAACTGGGATTAAACTGGGAATTGGGATTGAATTGGGAATTGGGAACTGGGATATAACTGGGAATTGAGGAGGGAAAACTGGGATTTAAACTGGGATTGAACTGGGATTGGGCTGGGATTGAACTGGGAATTGGGATTTAAACTGGGATTGAACTGGGATTGAACTGGGATTGAACTGGGAAGTCGCCCCTCCCTCCCTCCCCTCACCCGACCACGCCCCCCTTAGTGCTGACCACACCCCCTCATGCCTCCCATTGGCTGAACCATCTGCCAATCACCACTGATCCCAAGACTCCCATTGGCTGAGGAAGCTGTCAATCACCCCAGACTCCCATGCCCCATTGGCTGGGGCACCTGTCAATCACCCCAGACCCCAGCTCTGATTGGCTAGCATCTGAAACCGACCCGAACCCGAATCTATCTCATCGGAACGGCTTTGGGAATTTTGGGAATCCCGGGAGGAATTCTGGGAATCCCGGGAGGAATTTTGTAGATCCTGTGGAAATTTTGGGAATCTTGATGGGAATTTCAGGAATCCCAATAAAAATTTTAGGGAATCTCGAGAGGAATTTTTGGGGAATTCCGGGAGGAATTTTAGGGGATCCTGGGAAGAATTTTTTGAATTTTGTGGAATTTTTTTGGGATCCTGGTGGAAATTTTAGGATCTTGTGGGAAATTTGGGAATCCCAATAAAAAATTTTGGGGATCCTGGTGGGAATTTTAGGAAACCCAGGAGGAATTTTTGGGAGGAATTTTGGGAAGAATTTGGGAACTGTGGGAGGAATTTTGGGGAATCCTGGTGGAAATTTTGGAATTCGTGGGAATTTTGGGACCCAGGAGGAATCTCTGGGAATCCTGGGAAGAATTTTAGGGAATCCTGGGAGGAATTTCAGGATTCTGGTGGAAAATTTGGAATCCTGGTGGGAATTTCAGGAAACCCAGGAGGAATTTTGGGGAATTCCAGGAGGAATTTTGGGATCTTTGTGGGAAATTTCGGGAATCTTGGTGGGAATTTCAGGAATCCCAATAAAATTTTGGGAATCCCTGGTGGGAATTTTGGGAAACTGAGGAATTTTGGGAATTTCTGGGAAAAATTTCTGAATCCTGGTGGAAATTTTGGGAATTCTGGGATTAATTTTTTGGAATCCTGGGATTAATTTTTGTGTTTCTGGTGGAAATTTTGGGAATCTTAGTGGGAATTTTTGGGATTTTGACGGAAATTTCGGGAATTTTAGTGGAAATTTTGGGAATCCTGGGATGAAATTTGGGATCCTGGTGGGAATTTTGTTGGGAATTCCAGAAAATTCAGGAGGAATTTTTGGGAATTCTGTGGAAATTTTGGGAATTCTGGGAGGAATTTCAATTCTGGCAGGAATTTTGTGGAAATTTCGGGAATTTTGGTGGGAATTTTGGGAATCCTGGTGGGAATTTCAGGAAACCCGGGAGGAATCTTTGGGAATTCCAGGAGGAATTTTGGCATTTTGGTGGAAATTTTTGGGAATTCTGGGATTAATTTTTGGGATCCTGGTGGAAATTTTGGGAATCCCAACAAAAATTTTGGGAATCCCTGGTGGGAATTTCAGGAATCCCAGGAGGAATTTTGGGAAGAATTTTGGGATCCGGGTAAAAATTTTGGGATCCTGGCAGAAATTTTGGGGAATTCTGATGGGAATTTTGGGAGTTCCAGGAGAAATTTTGGGAATTCTGTGGAAATTCTGGGAATTTTGGTGGAAATTTTTGGGAATTCTGGGAGGAATTTTGGGAATTCTATGGAAATTCTGGGAATTTTGGTGGAAATTTTGGGATCCTGATGGGAATTTCAGGAAACCCAGGAGGAATTTTTGGGAATTTCAGGAGGAATTTTGGGAATTCTGGAAGGAATTTTGGGATCTTGGTGGAAATTTTGGTGGGAATTTTGGGAATCCTGGTGGGGAAATTTCAGGAATCCAAATAAAAATTTTTGGGAATCCTGGTGGGAATTTTGGGAAATCTGGGAGGAATTTTGGGAATTTCAGGAAAAATTTCGATCCTGGTGGGAATTTTGGGAATTCTGGGATTAATTTTTGGGATCCTGGCAGGGAATTTTGGGAATCCTGGGAGAAATTCCCTCGGGATCCTGGTGGGAATTTCAGGAATCCCAGGAGGAATTTTGGGAAGAATTTTGGGATCCCGGTGAAAATTTTGGGATCCTAGCGGGAATTTGGGAATCCTGGGAGGGAATTTTGGGAATTCGGAGAAATTCTCGATCTTGGTGGAAATTCTGGGAATCCTGGTGGGAATTTTGGGAAGAATTTTGGGGAGCTGTGGGAGGAATTTCTTTGGGGTCCTGGTGGGAATTTCCAGGAAGCCCAGGAGGGAATCTTTGGGAATTCCAGGAGGAATTTTGGGATTTTGGTGGAAAATTTGGGGAATTCTGGGAGGAATTTTGGGAATTCTGGGAGGAATTTTGGGAATTCTGGGGGAATTTTGGGAATTCTGTGGAAATTTTGGGCTCCTGGGAGGAATTTCCGGGATTCTGGTGGGAATTTTGGGAATTCTGGTGGGAATCTTAGGATCCTGGCAGGAATTTTTGGGATCTTGGTGGAAATTTTGTGGGAATTTTGGGAATCCTGCTGGGAATTTCGGAATCCAAATAAAAATTTTGGAATCCTGGTGGGAATTTTGGGAAGAATTTTGGGAACTGTGGGAGGAATTTCTTGGAATTCTGGTGGAATTTCAGGAAACCCAGGAGGAATCTTGGGACCTAGGAGGAATTTTGGGATCCTGGTGGGAATTTTGGTGAAATCTCGGGAAATTCAGGAGGAATTTTGGGAATTCTGTGGAAATTTTGGGCTCCTGGGAGGAATTTCTGGATTCTGGCGGGAATTTTGGGAATTCTGGTGGGAATTTGGGATCCTGGCAGGAATTTTTGGAATTCTGGCAGGAATTTTTGTGGAAATTTCGAGAATTTTGGTGGGAATTTTGGGGAATCCCTGGTGGAATTCTTCAGAAACCCAGGAGGAATCTTGGGAATTCCAGGAGGAATTTTGGCATTTTGGTGGAAATTTTGGGAATTCTAGATTAATTTTTGGGATCCTGGTGGAAATTTTGGGAATCCCAACAAAAATTTTAGGGAATCCCTGGTGGGAATTTCAGGAATCCAGGAGGAATTTTGAAGAATTTTGGGATCAGGTAAAAATTTTGGGATCCTGGCAGAAATTTTGGGAATTCTGATACGGAATTTTGGGGAGTTCCAGGAGAAATTTTAGGGAATTCTGTGGAAATTCTGGGAATTTTGGTGGAAATTTTGGGGAATTCTGGGAGGAATTTGGGAATCCTGTGGAAATTTGGGAATTTTGGTGGAAATTTGGGCCCTGGGAGGAATTTCGGGATACTGAGAGGAATTTCAGGATTCTGGTGGGAATTTTGGGAATTCTGGTGGAAATTTTGGGATCCTGATGGGAATTTCAGGAAACCCAGGAGGAATTTTTTGGGAATTTCAGGAGGAATTTGGGAATTCTGGAAGGAATTTTGGGATCTTGGTGGAAATTTTGGTGGGAATTTTGGGAATCCTGGTGGGAATTTTGGGAAATCTGGGAGGAATTTTGGGAATTTCAGGAAAAATTTCGGATCCTGTGGGAATTTTGGGAATTCTGGGATTAATTTTTTGGGGATTCTGGCAGGAATTTTGAGGGATCCTGGTGGGAATTTCAGGAATCCCAGGAGGAATTTTAGGGAAGAATTTTGAGACCCGGGTGAAAATTTTTGGGGAATCCTGGGAGGGAATTTGGGGAATCCTGGGAGGGAATTTTGGGAACTCCAGGAGGAATTTTTGGGGAGGAATTTTGGGGAATTCTGGTGAAAATTTTGGGATCCTGGGAGGAATTCTGGGAATCTTGGTGGGAATTTCGAATCCAAATAAGAATTTTGGGAACTCTGGTGGGAATTTTGGGAAGAATTTTGGGAGCTGGGAGGAATTTTTTGGGATCCTGAGGGAATTTCCAGGAACCCAGGAGGAATCTTGGGAATTCCAGGAGGAATTTTTGGCATTTTGGTGGAAATTTTGGGAATTCTAGGATCATCTTTTGGGATCCTATGGAAATTTTAGAATCCCAATAAAAATTTCGTGAAATCCCTGGTGGGAATTTCAGGAATCCCAGGAGAATTTTGGGAAGAATTTTGGGATCCGGGGTAAAATTTTGCTATCCTGGTGGGAATTTTGTGAATTCTGATGGGAATTTTGGGAATCCTGAAATTTTAGGAATCCCAGGAGGAATTTTGGGGAGGAATTTTGGGAATGCTGTGGAAATTTTGGGAATCTTGGTGGCAATTTAGAATCCAAATAAAAATTTTAGGGAACTCCTGGTGGGAATTTTGGGAAGAATTTTGGGAACTGTGGGAGGAATTTTTTAGGGAATCCTGGTGGGAATTTCAGGAAGCCCAGGAGGAATCTTGGAATTCCAGGAGGAATTTTTGGGATTTTTGGTGGAAATTTTGGGGAATTCTGGAGGAATTTGGGAATTCTGGGAGGAATTTCTGGGCTCCTGGGAGGAATTTCAGGATTCTGGGCGGAATTTTGGGAATTCTGGTGGGAATTTGGGATCCTGGTGGGAATTTCCAGGAATCCCAATAAAATTTGGGGGGAATCTCAGAGAGGAATTTTAGGAATTCCTGGAGAAATTTTAGATCCTGGGAAGAATTTTCTTTGGAATTCTGTGGAATTTTTGGGATCCGGGTGGAAATTTTAGGATCTTGGTGGGAATTTTGGTCATCCCTGGTGGGAATTTCGAACCCGGACAGGAAATCATGGGACAATTCTGGTGGGAATTTTGGGGATCCTAGCAGAAATTTTGGGAATCCCAGGAGGAATTTTTGGGAGTTCCAGGAGAAATTTTGGAATCTCTGTGGAAATTCTGGGAATTTTGGTGGAAATTTTTGGGAAATTCTGGGAGAATTTTGAGAATTCTGTGGAAATTCTGGGAATTTTGGTGGAAATTTTAGGGCTCCTGGGAGGAATTTCGGGGATACTGAGAGGAATTTCAGGATTCTGGTGGGAATTTTGGGAATTCTGGTGGAAATTTTGGGATCCTGATGGGAATTTGCAGGAAACCCAGGAGGAATTTTGGGAATTTCAGGAGGAATTTTGGGAATTCTGGGAAGGAATTTTGGGATCTTGGTGGAAATTTTGGTGGGAATTTTGGGAATCCTGGTGGGAATTTTGGGAAATCTGGGAGGAATTTTGGGAATTTCGAAGGAAAAATTCCGGGATCCTGGTGGGAATTTTGGGGAATTCTGGGATTAATTTTTGGGATCCTGGCAGGAATTTTGGGGAATCCTGGGAGGAAATTTCCGGGATCCTGGTGGGAATTTCAGAAACCCAGGAGGAATTTTGAAAGAATTTTTGGGATCCCAGGTGAAAATTTTTGGGATCCTGAGGAATTTAGGGAGAGAACTCTGGGAGGGAAATTTTGGGAATCTCGGAGAAATTTACGGATCCTGGTAGAAATTCTGGGAATCCTGGTGGGAACTGTGGGAGGAAATTTTTCTGGGAGGTCCTGGTAGAATTTCCAGGAAGCCCAGGAGGAATCTGTAGAATTCCAGGAGGAATTTTGGGATCCTGGTGGGAATTTTGGTGGGAATTCAGGAAATTCAGGAGGAATTTTGGGAATTCTGTGTACTTGGGCTCCTGGGAGGAATTTCCGGATTCTGGTGGGAATTTTGGGAATTCTGGTGGGAATCTTAGGATCCTGGCAGGAATTTTTGGGATCTTGGTGGGAATTTTGGAATCCCAATAAAAAATTTGGGATCCTGGTGGGAATTTCCAGGAAACCCAGGAGGAATTTTGGGAGGGTGCTGGAATCCTGGTGGAAATTTTGGAATTCTGGTGGGGTTTGCAGGCCCAGGAGGAATTCTGCGAATCCTGGGAAGAATTTTGGGAATCCTGGGAGGAATTTCAGGATTCTGGTGGAAAAATTTGGAATCCTGGTGGGAATTTCAGGAAACCCAGGAGGACTGGGAATTCAGGAGGAATTTTGGGATCTTGGTGGAAATTTTGGTGGGAATTTTTGGGAATCCTGCTGGGAATTTCGAATCAAATAAAATTTTACTTGGGAATCCTGGTGGGAATTTTGGGAAAATTTTTGGGGAACTGTGGGAGGAATTTTTGGAATTCTGGTGGGAATTTCAGGAAACCCAGGAGGAATCTTGGGAATTCCAGGAGGAATTTTGGGATCCTGGTGGGAATTTTGGTGGAATCCGGGAAATTCAGGAGAATTTTGGGAATTCTGTGGAAATTTTGGGGCTCCTGGGAGGAATTTCGAGTTCTGTGAATTTTAGAATTCTGGTGGGAATTTGGGATCCTGGCAGGAATTTTGGGAATTCTGGCAGGAATTTTTTGATGGAAATTTCAGGGAATTTTGTGGGAATTTTGGGAATCTGGTGGGAATTTCAGGAAACCCAGGAGGAATCTTGGGAATTCCAGGAGGAATTTTGGCATTTTGGTGGGAAATTTTGGGAATTCTGGGATTAATTTTTGGGATCCTGGTGGAAATTTTGGGAATCCAACAAAAATTTTGGGAATCCTGGTGGGAATTTCAGAATCCCAGGAGGAATTTTTGGGAAGAATTTTTGGGGATCAGGTACTTTTGGGATCCTGGCAGAAATTTTTGGGAATTCTGATGGAATTTTGGGGATCCTGGCAGGAATTTTTGGGGAGATCTTGGTGGAAATTTCAGGAAACCCAGGAGGAATTTTTGGGAACTCTGGGAAAAATTTTAGGGAATTTGGCGGGGAATTTTGGGTATTCTGGGGAGGAATTTTAGGGATCCTGGTGGAAATTGCATGGGATCTTGGTGGGAATTTTGGGAATCCTGGGAGGAATTTCCAGGAATCCCAGGAGAAATTTGGATTTTGGTGGAAATTCTGGGAATTTTGGTGAAATTTTGGGAATTCTGGGAGGAATTTTGGGAATTCTGTGAAATTTTGGGCTCCTGGGAGGAATTTCGATACTGAGGGAATTTCAGATTCTGGTGGGAATTTTGGGAATTCTGGTGTAGAATTTTGGGATCCTGATGGGAATTTCAGGGAAACCCAGGAGGAATTTTGGGGAATTTCAGGAGGAATTTGGGAATTCTGGAAGGAATTTTGGGATCTTGGTGGAAATTTCAGAATTTTCGTGGGAATTTTGGGATCCTGGTGAGAATTTTTTTATCTTGGTGGAAATTTCGAATCCCAATAAAATTTTGGGGAATCTCATTTCTAGGGGATCTCAGCAGGAATTTTAGGGGAATCCAGGAGGAATTTTGTGGGAAAATTTTGGGACTTTCGTGGCAGGAATTTTGGGTATCCTGGTGGAAATTTTGGGATCCTGGTGGGAATTTCCAGGAATCCCAGGGAATTTTGGGAATTCTAGGAAGAATTTTGGGAGTTCTGGTGGAAATTTTTGGAATCCGGGTGGAAATTTTGATCTTGGTGCGACTTTTGGGAATCCCAATAAAAATTTCGAATCCTGGTGAGAAATTTCAGGAAACCCAGGAGGAATTTTGAGAATTTCAGGAGGAATTTTGGGAATTCTGGAGGAATTTTTGGGAATTCTGTGGAAATTCTGGGAATTTTGGTGGAAATTTTGGGATCTGATGAGAATTTCAGGGAAACCCAGGAGGAATTTTTGGGAATTTCAGGAGGAATTTTTGGGAATTCTGGAAGGAATTTTGGGATCTTGGTGGAAATTTTGGTGGGAATTTTGGGAATCTGGTGGGAATTTCAGGAATCCAAATAAAAATTTTGGGGAATCCTGGTGGGAATTTTGGAAATCTGGGAGAATTTTGGGAATTTCAGGAAAAAGTGGATCCTGGCAGGAATTTTGGGAATCCTGGGAGAAATTTCGGGCGATCCTGGTGGGAATTTCAGGGAATCCCAGAGGAATTTTTGGGAAGAATTTTGGGATCCAGGTGAAAAATTTTGGGATCCTGGCGGGAATTTGGGAATCCTGGGAGAAATTTTGGGAATTCGAGAAATTTTCCAGGGATCTTGGTGAAATTCTGGGAATCTTGGTGGGAATTTCGAATCAAATAAGAATTTTAGGGAATCCTGGTGGGAATTTTGGGAAAAATTTCTGGGAGCTGTGGGAGAATTTTTGGGGTCCTGGTGGGAATTTCCAGAAAGCCCAGGAGGAATCTTGGGAATTCAGGAGGAATTTTGGGATTTTGGTGGGAAAAATTTTGAGAATTCTGGGAGGAATTTTTAGAGATTATGGAGGAATTTTGGGAATTCTGGGGAATTTTTGGGATCCTGGTGGGAATTTTGGTGGGAATTCCAGGAAATCCAGGAGGAATTTTGGGAATTCTGTGGAAAGTACAGGCTCCTAGGAGGAATTTCGGATTCTGGTGGGAATTTTCAGGAATTCTGGTGGGAATCTTAGGATCCTGGCAGGAATTTTTGGGATCTTGGTGGAAATTTTGGCAGGAATTCTGGGATCCTGGTGGGAATTTTGGAATTCTGGGAAATTTTGGGAATTCTGGTGGAAATTTTGGGATCTTGAGTGGGAATTTGGGAATCCCAATAAAAATTTTGGGATCCTGGTGGAATTTCAGGAAACCCAGGAGGAATTTTGGGAGGAAATTTTTGGAATCCTGGTGGAAATTTTGGGAATTTGGTGGGAATTTTGAAACCCAGGAGGAATTCTGGGAATCCTGGGAAGAATTTTGAGAATCCTGAGGAATTTCAGGATTCTGGTGGAAAATTTGAATCCTGGTGGGAATTTCAGGAAAATCTAGGAGGAATTTTGGGAATTCCAGGAGGAATTTTGGGATCTTGGTGGAAATTTTGGTGGGAATTTGGGAATCCTGCTGGGAATTTAGGAATCAAATAAAAAATTTTAGGAATCCTGGTGGGAATTTTTGGGAAAATTTTTGGGGAACTGTGGGAGGAATTTTTGGAATTCTGGTGGGAATTTCAAGAGAAACCCAGGAGGAATCATGGGAATTCAGGAGGAATTTTGGGATCCTGGTGGGAATTTTGCGACTCGGGAAATTCAGGAGAATTTTAGGAGTCTGTGGAAATTTTGGGCTCCTGGGAGAAATGGGAGTTCTGGCTGGAATTTTAGAATTCTGGTGGGAATTTGGGATCCTAGCAGGGGTACACAGGAATTCTGGCAGAAAATTTTTTATGATAATTCCGGGAATTTTGGTGGGGAATTTTTAGGAATCCTGGTGGGAATTTCCAAGGAAACCCAGGAGGAATCTTAGGAGTCCAGGGAGGAATTTTGGCATTTTGGTGGAAATTTTGGGAATTCTGGGATTAATTTTTTGGGATCCTGGTGGAGGTGCTGAGGAATCCCAACAAAAATTTGTGCAAGATCCTGGGTGGGACTTTCAGGGAGTCGGGAGGAATTTTGGGAAAATTTTTGGGATCGGTGGTAAAAATTTTGGGATCCTGGCAGTGCAGGGAATTCTGATGCTGATGGAGCGGATCCTGGCAGGAATTTTTGGGATCTTGGTGGAAATTTCAGGAAACCCAGGAGGAATTTTTGGGAGATCCTGGGAAAAATTTTAGAATTCTGGGCGGGAGATTTTGCTGGGTATTCTGGGAGAGGTACACGCTAGGATCCTGGTGGGAAATTTTGGGATCTTGGTGGGGAATTTTTGGGAATCCTGGGAGGATTTACAGGAATCCCAGGAGGGTCGGATTTTGGTGGAAAATTCTGGGAATTTTTGGTGGAAATTTTAGGTCTGGGGGATTCTGGGAATTTTGGGAGTCTGTGGGAAATTTTGGGCTCCTGGGAGGACTCGGGATACTGAGGAGGAATTTCTAGGATTCTGGTGGGAATTTTGGGAATTCTGGTGCTGGGATCTGATGGGATTTACAGGAAACCAGGAGGAATTTTGGGAATTTCAGGAGGAGGAGGAATTTTGGGAGTCCTGGAAGGAATTTTGGATCTTGGTGGAAATTTCAGGAATTTACTAGGTAGAGATTTTGGGATCCTGGTGGGAATTTTTTATCATGGTGGACATTTCGGGAATCGTAAAAATTTTGGGAATCTGAGGGAGGAAATTTTGGGGATCCTGGCAGGAATTTTGGGAATCCAGGAGGAAATGGGAAGAATTTTGGGACCGTGGCAGGAATTTTGGGTATCCTGGTGGAAATTTTGGGATCCTGGTGAGATTTCAGGAATCCCAGGAGGAATTTTAGAAGAATTCTGGGAAGAATTTTTGGGAGTTCTGGTGGAAATTTTTGGAATCGGGTGGAAATTTTGGGATCTTGGTGAGGAATCGAGGTCTAATAAAATTTCGGGAATCTGGTGGGAATTTCAGAGGCAGGAGGAAATTTTAGGAATTTCAAGAGCAGGAGGAATTTTGGGATTCTGGAAGGAATTTCATGGAATTCTGTGGAAATTCTGCTAGAATTTTGGTGGAAATTTTTGGGATCCTGATGGGAATTTCAGGAGACCCAGGAGGAATTTTAGGAATTTCAGGAGGATTTACAGGAATTCTGGAAGGAATTTTGGGATCTTGGTGGAAATTTTGTGGTGGGAATTTTGACGGAGTCCTGGTGGGAATTTCCAGGAATCAAATAAAAATGGAATCCTGGTAGGGCACAGAAATCTGTGGAGGAATTTTGGGAATTTCAGGAAAAGGCACGTCCTGGCAGGAATTTTTGGGAATCCTGGGAGAAATTTAGGGATCCACGTGCGGAATTTCAGGAATCCCAGGAGGAATTTTAGAAGGAAAAATTTTTGGGATCAGGGTGAAAATTTACTGGGATCCTATGGCGAGGAATTTAGGAGGAATCCTGGGAGGAGAATTTTTGGGAAATTCGGGAGAAATTTTCAGGGATCTTGGTGGAAATTCTGGGAATCCTGGTGGGAATTTGAAGGGAATCAAAATAAAATTTTTGGGAATCCTGGTGTGGAATTTTGGGAAGAATTTTGGGGCTATTGGGAGAATTTTTGAGTCCTGGTGTGGAATTTCCAGGAAGCCCAGGAGGAATCTTAAGAAGTCAGAATTTCTGGGAGGTTTACGTTTGGAAAATTTTGCGGAATTCTGGGAGGAATTTTAAGAATTCTGGGAATTTTGGGAATTCTGGGAGATTTTGGGAGTCTGGGGAAATTTTGGGAATTCTGGTGGGAGTCTTTGGTGGGAATTCCAGGAAATTCAGGGAGAATTTCCGATTCTGAGTGGAAATTTTGGGCTCCTGGGAGGAATTTAGGGATTCTGAGGTCGGGAATTTTGAATTCTGGTGGGAATCTGCGAGGATCCTGGCAGGAATTTTTGGGATCTTGGTGGAAATTTTGGCAGGAATTCTGGGATCCTGGTGGGAATTTTGGAATTCTGGGAAATTTTGGGAATTCTGGTGCTTGGAAATTTTCGGATCTTGGTGGGAATTTGGGAATCCCAATAAAAATTTTTAGGATCCTGGTGGAATTTCAGGAAACCCAGGAGGAATTTTGGGAGGAATTTTGGGAATCCTGGTGGAAATTTTGGAATTCTGGTGGGAATTTTAAGAGGAAACCCAGGAGGAATTCTGGGAATCCTGGGAAAGAAATTTTTGGGAGTCCTGGGAGGACATAAGTTTCTGGTGGACTTTGAGAATCCTGGTGGGAATTTCAGAAACCCAGGAGGAGTATTTGAGTCCAGGGAATGCTGGGATCATGGTGGAAATTTTGGTGGGAATTTTTGCAGGAGTCTGCTGAGCTTTAGGAATCAAATAAAAATGGGAATCCTGTGGAATTTTTGGGAAGAGTGTAGAACTGTGGGAGGGAATTTTTGCGGAATTCTGGTGGGAATTTCAGGAAACAGGAGGAATCATGGGAATTCAGGAGGAATTTTGGGATCCTGAGTGGGAGTGTGGAGAATTTCCGTCGAAAATTTCGGGAGAATTTTTAGAATTCCTGTGGAAGTACGGCTCCTGGGAGGAATTCGGAGTTGCAGTGGGGTACTACAGGAATTCTGGTGGGAGTGTTGCAGGATCCTGTGCAGGAATTTTTTGGGATTTTTATGTGGAAATTTTAGGGAATTTTGGTGGGATGGGAATCCTGGTGGGAATTTTCAGGAAACCCAGGAGGAATTTTGAGGAATTTCCAGGAGGAATTTTGGCATGGTGGAAATTTTGGGGAATTCTGGGATTAATTTTTGCAGGATCACAATGGCGGAAATTTTGGGAATCCAACAAAAATTTGGGAATCTGGTGGGGAATTTCAGGAATCAGAGAATTTTGGGAGAAGAATTTACGGATCAGGAGGTAAAAATTTTGGGATCCCTGGCAGAAATTTTTGGGGAATTCTGATGGGAATTTTGGGGATCTGGCAGAATTTTTGGGATCTTGGTGGAAATTTCCAGGAAACCCAGGAGGAATAACGGAGTCCACCAAGGAAAAATTTACAGGAAATTCTGGTGAGAATTTTGGGTATTCTGGGAGGAATTTTAGGATCCTGGTGGGAATTTTGCAGGATCTTGGTAGAATTTTAAGAATCACAGGAGGCAGAACCAGGAGAAATTCTAGGATTTTGGTGAAATTGAATTTGGTATTTTAGAATTCTAGGAGGAATTTTAGAAATTCTGTGAAATTTTAGACTCTGAGAGGAATTTAGGATACTAGAGGAATTTCCAGGTTCTGTGGTGGGAATTCTAGAACAGTGGAAATTTGGGATCCTGATGGGAATTTCAGGAAACCAAGGAGAATTTTAGAATTCCAGGAGAATTTTGGGAATTAGGAGGTACTGGGATCATTTCCAGGGTACACAGTGGGGTACAGGACCTGGTGAGAGGCCATATTTGGTGGTGGGAATCCCAGTAGAATTTTGGGAATCTAGAGAGGAATTTTGGGGATCCCTGGCAGGGTACAGGAATCCCAGGAGAATTTTAGGAAAAATTTGGGACTATTGGCAGGAATTTTTGGAGCATCTGGTGGAAATTTTGGGATCCTGGTGGGAATTTCAGGAGGAATCAGGAGGAATTTTGGGGTCTACTGGGAAGAATTTTGGGAAGTTCTGGTGGAAATTTTGGAATCAGTTGGGAAATCGGGATCCTTGGTGGGAATTTTTGGGAATCCCAATAATTCCGGGAATCCTGGATTAGAGATTTCAGAGACCCAGGAGAGAATTTTGAATTTCAGGAGGAGGAATTTTGGGAGTCTGGAAGGAATTTTTGGGATCGTGGTGGAAATTTTGGTGGGAATTTTGGGAATCCTGGGTGGGAATTTCAGGAATCCAAATAAAATTTTAGGAATCCTGGTGGGAATTTTGGAAAATCCGGGAGGGAATTTTGGGAATTTCAGGAAAATTCCGGGGATCCTGGTGGAAATTTTTGAATTCTGGGGTTAATTTTTTGGGATTCTTGGGGCAGTGTGGGAATCCTAGGAGCGCTACCTGGGATCCTGGGTGGGAATTTCCAGGAATCCACGAGGGAGGACTAGGAAGAATTTTTGGGAGATCCGGGTAGAAAAGTTGGGATCCCTGGCCGAATTTACAGAAAGGAATCCTGGGAGGAATTTTGCAGGAATCCCTGGGAGGGAGAATTTTTACTGATTTTCCAGGAAGGGTACGGGAATTCTGGGAGGAATTTTTGGGATCTTGGTGGAAATTTCAGAAATTTTAAATTTGATTTTGGGATCCTGGTGAGGGGTATGGTGGAAATTTAGGAATCCCAATAAAAATTTTTGCAGGAATCTGGGGAGGTGCAGGGGATCTGGCAGGAATTTGGGAATCGGAGAATTTTGGGAAAATTTTGGGACTCGTGTGGCAGGAATTTTGGTATCCTGGTGGAAATTTTTGGGATCCTGGTGGGAATTTCAGGAATCCCAGGAGGAATTTTGGGAATTCTGGGAAGAATTTTGGGAGTTCTGGTGGAGATTTTTGGAATCCGGGTGGGAAATTTTGGGATCTTGGTGGGAATTTTGGGAATCCCAATAGAAATTTAGAATCCTGTGGTGGGGCTGGGAAACCAGGAGGTGAGATTTCAGGAGGAATTTTGGATTCCTGGAGGAATTTTGGGAATTCTATGTGGAAATTCTAGAATTACAATTGTTTGGGATCCTGATGGGAATTTCAAGTACAGGAGGAATTTTGGGGAATTTCAGGAGGGCTGGGAATTCTGGAGGAATTTTGGGATCTTGGTGGAAATTTTGGTGGGAGATTTTGGGAATCTGGTGGGAATTTCAGGAATCCAAATAAAAATTTTGGAATCCTGGTGGGAATTTTTAGAATCTGGGGAGGAATTTTTGGGAATTTCAGGAAAAATTCCGGGATCTGGCAGGAATTTTGGGAATCCTGGGAGAAATTTCGGGATCCTGGTGGGAATTTCAGAAGGAATGTTAGGAGGAATTTTTGGGAAAAATTTTGGGATCAGATTGGTACAGGATCCTGGGGGTGGGAATCCTGGGAGGGAGATTTGCAGAATTCGGGGCCCCGGGATCTTGGTGGAAATTCTGCATCCTGGTAGAATTTGAGAATCAAAATAAGAATTTTAGGAATCCTGGTTGGTGCAGGAGGCACAGGAGCTGTGGGAGAGATTTTTGCAGGGTCCTGGTGAGGAGAATCTTTAAATTCCAGGAGGAATTTTGGGATTTTGGTGGAAAATTTTGGGAGTCTGGGAGGAATTTTGGGAATTCTGGGGAATTTTTAGGAATTCTGGGGAATTACAGGATCCTGGTGCAGAATTTTGTTAGGGTGGAAATTAGAAGGAGGAAGTTGGGAATTCTGTGAAAATTTTGGGCTCCTGGGAATTCCCAGGTTCTGGTGGGAATTTTGGGAATTCTGGTGGTGGGAATCTTGGGATCCTGGCAGGAATTTTGGGATCTTTGGTACAGCGGGAATTCTGGGATCCTGGTGGGAATTTTACTTGGAATTGGGAGGAAATTTTTGCAGGAATTTAGGTGGGATCAGGTGGGAATTAAAATTTCAGGTCTGGTGGGAATTTCCAGAAACCCAGAATTTTTGGGAGGAATTTTTAGATCCTGGTGGAAATTTTGGAATTCTGGTGGGAGATTTTTGAAACCAGGAGAATTCTAGGAATCCTGGGAAGAATTTTAGAAGAATAGGAGGGCTGGGTTCTGGTGGAAAATTGGAATCCTGGTGGGAATTTCCAGGAAGCCCAGGAGGAATTTTGAATTCCAGGAAGAATTTTTGGGGATTGGTGGAAATTCCGGGGGAATCTTGGTGGGCTAGGGTCAAGCTAAAATTTTAGAATCACAGTTGGGAATTTTGGGAAGAATTTTGAACTGTGGGAGAATTTTGGAATTCTGGTGGGAATTTCAGGAAACCCAGGAGGAATCTTAGAATTCAGGAGAATTTTGCAAGGATCCTGGTGGGAATTTTGGTGGGAATTCGGGGGAAATTCAAGAGGAATTTGGGAATTCTGTGGAAATTTTGGGCTCCTGGGAGAGATTTAGGTTCTAGGCCAGAATTTGGGAATCCTGGTGGGAATTTCAAGGCTTAGAAGGAGGGAATCTTAAAATTCCAGGAGGAATTTTGGCATTTTGGTGGAAATTTTGGGAATTCTGGGATTAATTTTAGGATTTAGGAATCCCAACAAAAGGTACAGGAATCTGGGTGGAATTTAGAATCAGGAGGAATTTAGGAAAGAATTTTGGGATCGGTGAAATTTTGGATCCTGGCGGAAATTTTAGAATTCTGATGGGAATTTTGGGATCCTGGCAGGAATTTTTGGGATCTTGGTGTTCAAGGGAAGCAGGAGAATTTTGGGAATCCTGGGAAAAATTTTAGAGTCTGAAGAATTTTGGGTATTCTGGGAGAATTTTGGTCTGGTGGAAATTTTAGGATCACTTGGTGGAATTTTACCAGAATCCTGGGGAGGAATTTCCAGGAATCCCAGGAGAACCCACAGGATTACATTGAAATTCTAGAATTTTGGTGGAAAATTTTGGGAGTCTGGGAGAATTTTGGGAATTCTGTGGAAATTTTGGGCTCCTAGGAGGATGCTGAGGAGGAATTTCAGGATTCTGGTGGGAATTTTAGGAGTGGTGCATTTGGGGATCCTGATGGGGAATTTCTAAGTCAATAAGAATTTAGAATACTGAGGTAGAATTCCTGTGCATTTTGGGATCCTGGCAGAGGTGCGTTCATGCAGAATTCTGGTGTTAAATTTTGGGATCACAGCATTTTGGGATCTTGGTGGGAAATTTCAGAATTTTCATGGCAATTTTAGGAATCCAAAATTTTGGATCCCTGGTTGATTACAGGATCCTGGGAGGGAAATTTGGGGATTCTGGCAAAATTTTGGAATTCAGGTGGAATTTTGGGAAGAATTTTAGGGGTGTGGGAGAAATTTTGGAATCGGTCAGAATTTTGGGAATCCGGGTGTAGAATTTCCAGAAACCCAGGAGAGTCTTTAGAATTCAGGAGAATTTTGGCATTTTAGTGGGAATTTTGGGAATTCTGGGATTAATTTTTGGGATCCTGGTGGAAATTTTGGGAATCAACAAAATTTTGGGAATCCTGGTGGGAATTTCAGGAATCCCAGGAGGAATTTACAGGATCCGGGGTAAGATTTTGCAGGATCCTGGCAGAATTTTGGGACCTTGGTGAAGGGAATTTTCATTAGGAATTTTAGGACTGAAAAAAAATTTACTTGGGATCGGCAGGAATTTTGGGATCATGGTGGAAATTTCAGGAAACCCAGGAGGAATTTTGGGAATCACAGGAAAATTTTAGAATTCTTGGTGGGAATTTTTGGGTATTCTGGAGAATTTTAGGATCCTGGTGGAAATTTTAGGATCTTGTTAGAATTTTGGGAATCCCAACAAAAATTTTAGAAAGAATCTAGTGGGAATTAGCAGAGTCCTGGTGGGAATTTTTGGGAAAAGTGGGAAGACGTGGGAGAATTTTTGGAATCCTGGTGGGAATTTTTTGATCCTGGTGGGAATTTCTGAAGTCCAATAAAAATTTCGGGAATCTGGTGCAGAAATTTCAGGAATCCAACAAAATTTCAGGATCCTGATGGGAATTTTAGAATTCTGGTGTTTTCAAGTCCAGTAAGAACAGAATCTCGATGGAAATCCTGGGAATCTTAGTGGGAATTTCAGGGAATCCCAGGAGGAATTTTGGGATCTGGGTGAAAATTTTGGGATCTAGCAGAAGTACAAGTCTGTTTAGGGTGTTAGAATGCCGGGAGGAATTTCAGGGAATTCTAGGTTTGTGAATCTGAAATTCTGTGTGGAAATTTTGGGACCCTGGGAGGAATTTTTAGAATCCCAGGAGGATTTTAAGGCCATCTGTGGGGAATTTTGGGATCTTGGCGGAAATTCCAGGAATTTTGGTGGTACTGGGATCCTGGGTGAGTGGTGGAATCTGTGCTGGGAATCCCCTGGTGGGAATTTCCAAAGTCCCAATAAAATTTC